>PVHY01003335.1:0-56239 GCA_004024945.1 Uropsilus gracilis | reverse complement strand
TACTATAAAGTACACTTTTAAAGATGATTGTTTTGTTTGTTTTTCTTTAAGATTGCATTTTGGACACTTGCATTTGTTCTTTCTCATCCCAGTATCCACAAGACCATTATGGAAGACATATCTTCTGTGTATGGCAAAGCAGGTACTAAATATGAATTAAGTAACATAATTGAAGAGATGTCTAATAATATATGTCTGACAAATATAATGAGCAAGGTTAAATGCCTAGACTTTTATAGATTTTCAACATAATATGAAAATGAGCACAATTTGCTATGTGTTTCAGGATATGAATCAAGCAGGTAGAATCTTAAGGCTTAATTACTTTCAAGAATTTCAGAGGTCATCTAGCTTAACTCCCTTATTTTATAGATCACAAAATAAATGCTGGAGAGATTGTAACATATTAATTCCCTGCTTAAGCATAATTTGTACACAGCAATACTTTTCTTCAAATCTCTTGACCCCTCCCTCACTTTAATCAAGCTACATACAAATCCATAATTTTGGAGTTTGGAGTTCCCAGATTTCATAAGAAATAACATAGTGTATTTTTCACATTATATAACTAGACTGATGCTATATGAATATAGATTAAGGTTTGACCACCAGAGAAATTATTTTCAGTTGTAGTTGGAGGTTTGGAACACATCAACTGCTGGTGGGGATTGTTGTCTTATTTTTCAGATTTGACTTTTAGTTGAGATTTGACCTTTCCATTGCCATCTACTTTAAAAAAGCAGATATAAAGCTGAATAGAAAAGGTTCAACTTGTTTATTTAGCAGAGTTTGACCAATTTGGGAATGTATTACTTAAAATAACCTTAAAATGTCAAATTGTATACTTTGATATAAAAACAATAATAAATGATTTGATTTTCTTGGAAGAAAATAATGTAATAGCAGGACAAACTGTGTGATGTCAATTAGCACTCACCCCTCATAATTTCATGATTGCTGAAAATATTTTATTTGGACTTTAAAAAAATTCTACATTTCTTACCGAGTTGAACCAAAAAATAATTTGTCTTGACCAATATGACTAAGTCTTACTTTCTCTAAGCCCTGAGTAAAATCAGCAGATACTGGGTCTTATCTCACTGAAAATGGTGACTATTAGTATCACTGGGTACCAAAAGTGCTAACAAGTTATATATATATATATATATAAGTGAATTTAAGAGATGACTACTTAATTTTATGGAACTTGTTTCTATAAAGCAAATAGAAATCTGCATCCCTTCATGTCTCCCAATGAGGAAAGGGAACACACATAAAAAAGTAGATACAGGGATGGTGAGCATATCATTTCTGACTCAGATGTCAAAATCTAAGTGTTAAAATAATTTAAACTTCTCCAGTGCTTTAATCTTGAATGGACATAACTTTAATGAAGAAAGAGCAAACCTTATTCTTTTTCTATATTCTGGTTTATTTTTACTTTTTTAATATTAGAAAATTATATAATTTTAATTTAAAAATATTTATGAAGGTGACAACTTTGTATACTCTTTTTTTTTTTTTTTTTTTTTTTTTGAGACGAGGTCTTGCTATTTTTGCCCGTGGAACCGCAGGCTCTTGTTGCCCGGGGTACCACAGACTCAAGCAATCCCCAGCCTCAGCTTCCCAGGTAGCTGGGATGACAGGCGCACGCCACCACACCCAGCTATTTTTTTGGAACTAGGTCTCGCTACGTGCCCCATGCAGGACTCGAACCGCTATCCCTAAGCCCCAGCCACTTCATAGGCTGAAGCTTACAAGCACGAGCCACAGTGCCCTACTTTGTATACTCTTTAGGTGTATAGTTTCATACCTATTTGCTACAAAATGCTTACCACCAAAGTACCAGTAGTCCTCCACCATAGTTTACTGGGCCTCGTGCTTGCTTTGGCAGCACATATACATAGTTTACTGGGCCCCTTCCCCTGTTTATTCCCCACTCCCTTACTCATCTGTAACATCAGTTCTGCATTCAAATACCTAAATTTTTTATTTAGTTTTGTCTCTTCCTTTGATTTGTTTCTTTTTGAGTGAAATTTCCCAGTATATATCTTATTCTTCTGACTTAATTAACTCAGCACACTCTTCTCGAGTTCCATCCATGTTGTCACCAATGTCAAGATTTCATCTTTTCCTTTGAAGTAATATTCCATTGTGTCCTTATATCATGTCTTTATTCACCCATCTGTTATAAAACACTTAAGTGTCCACAATTTTCTATTCTAATTAGTGCTGCAACAAACATACATATATATAGACATTCCTTCAAAATGCGTATATCCTTTATAATTAGTGTTTCTGCATTTTTTTGTATAGATACCTAGAAGTGACATTGCTGTGTCACATGGTAGTTCCATGTCTAATATTTTGAGAAAACTGTTCTATTTGCCATTAGACTGGACCAGCCTCCTTTTCTTTGCACCCTTACCAATACTTGTTTTGGTCTTTTTAATATGGGGCATTATCTCTGTGGAAGGTGATAACTTACTGTATTTTGATTTGCATTTCCTTGAAGATTAGTGATGCTGGACATTTTTCATATGTCTGCTGGCCTTCTGTATGTTTTCTTTGGAGAAGTGTCTCTTTAGATCCCAGCCTATTTTCTGATTATGTTTTCTGATTTGTTTTCCTGTTGTTGAGTTGTATGCATTACTTATAAATCTTGTGTACTAGCCCCTTGCCTGATATCAGATATGCTAATATTTTTACTCATTTAATAGTGGTTTTTTTTAATCTTCATGATAGTTTCTTTCACTGTGCAAGAGCTTTTTTAGTTTAATGTGGTACCATTTGTTTACTTTTGTTTTCCTTGCTCTTGTGGTCTGGTCCCCAAAGACATCAATAAAACCAATAGTGAGGAATATTTCTCCTGTGCTTTTTCTATGAGTTTTATTGCCTCAGGTTTTACATACAAGTCTGTAATTCTTATTGAAGTATTTGTTCTATATGATATGAAATAGTAGTCTAGTTATGTTAATTTACATGTTGCTGTTATTTTTACTCTCTTGCCCTCATATTTTCTGTTATTGGAGTCTTTGACTTCCAAATGAGATTTATTTTCATTTTATAGAAGGCCCTTTAATATTTCTTGCAAAGCTGGTTTAAAATGAGATTGATTCCTTCACCTGCTTTTTGCCTGTAAAACACTGTTCTTAATCTCAGCATCGACAGAGAGAAGATTCTTGATTGAAAGTCGTTTCCACCAGCACTTTGAATATCTCATGACACTCTGTTTTGATCTCCTGAGGAATATCCTGATAGTTTTATGGGAATTCCCTTATATGTAACTCTGTTTTATTCTGCTGCTTTTAGGATTCTCTAGCTTAGATGCTTGCCAATATTATTACATATCTTAGTGTGCAAATGTTCAGATTTATATTATTTGTACTCTTTGAGCATCCCTGAATTCCTATTTTGGGGGAAAGCTCTTGGCTATTATACCTTAAACTAGGACTTCTGCTCCCTTTTAGCTCATCTTCTGGAATTCTTATATGTGGATGTTGTACCTTTTAATGTTGTCCTATAAGTTTCTCATAATTGTGTTCCTAAATCTTTTTTTTTAAACTGGTCTTTTTGTATTATTTCTACTGCTTTAACTTTTATCTCAGTGATTCATTTCTCAACTTTGTTGAGTCTACTGCTGAGTTCCTCTGTTGTATTTTTCAGTTCAATCTTTGTTTTCTTTATCTCTATGACTTCTGTTTAGAACTTTTGTGTGTTTTCTCTTTTTCTGTTCAGTAATTATTCTACTAATTTCAGTAAACATTAAGACTGTTGCTGTAAATTCTTCCTTCAGCAGTTTGGTTACTTTTGTTGTATTAGAGATTTGCCCCCAGACTTTTTCTTTATCCATTCATTGAAATAAATTCCTCTGCTTCCATATTCTCTTTGATTGTTTCTATGGCTTAAGATGGACTTTTTTTCTTCACTGTCTGTCTGTAATGATCTTGTATTACAAGACCTTAGCGTTTTGGTCTAATATATTGACCTCGGGTGTTGTGCTTTCTATTGTTTTGGTTGAAGCCTCATCACCAGGATGAACTCAGCTCAAGAGCCACTGAGGACTGGAGCTCCAAGAGCCCAGATTATAGGTGTGGTGCTTGCTACAGTAAAATGCTAATGGCATAAGCCTCCCTCAGTACCCTGTCTGCTTGACCAAGGCAGGGATTTGTAATCATCAGTGGGTTAAAGCATACTCCCTGGCAGTTCTCCTCCATTAGTCCCAGAATGCAAATGACCCTGCAGCTGCAGCCTACTTAGGATCTCAGCAGGGAGGAGGGGAGAGGGGAAGGAAAGGGACAGGACATCTGCAAGGGAATTATGGTGTAGAATGCGTGAAGCATGTGCACATATGGTGGTGTGAAATGTATCCTTAAAATGACATAGTTATATAAATAACTGACATTGATACAATTTAAGAGAACCTTTTTTTAAATTAGCAGAATCCTGTTTTCAACCAGTATCTGAACAAAACTTTGAGACAGAATGTCAGGCCTAAACCTCAGTATTAAGATTGCTTATGAATGAAAATGAGTGCTAGCATTTCTCTAGGGCTTTGAACTCTATAAAGCATCTTTTGCTATTTGATTTTATACCTTGACTTTGGATGAAATATATATTATCAAATCATTGAGGACTTGGTAAAGAACATTTTGCTTTGTCATGAAGATTAGGAATACAATGTCATAGAGATTAGGAAAATGTCATTTTGTTTTAAAGTTTAATTTGTAAATCTCTACACAATATTTTAATTGCCCATAATGATCTTGTAAACAGTGCAAATACTGAGATCAGGTTGCCAGAGTTCAAATCTACCTGTGACACTTTCACATGGTATCCCTTAATTTTTGTTACCAAATTCTTTAAGCCTGTTTTCTCTTTGGAAAAATGGGTAGATGAAAATACTCAGCTCATGTTGTTGTTAAGAGGTTATTGCAAATATGAAAGAGACAGCATGATGCAGTCAAACCATAGCTATTGTATAAATCTTAGTTGTGAACAAACTGATATAACCATATAATTAGTTGTATGAAATCTCCTCCATCATGAAATTAGTAACTATTATGACTTGAGTTTTTCTATTTCTAAATATTAGTGTTGCTTTTCAAAATAACATGGTTTCATGAATGTTTACAGTAATATGTTAATTACTTTTTAATAGAATAACTCTACTTTTAGGGGGGCTAAAATGGAGCATAAATATATTACAAGGCTATTTATGTCTAATATTATCCTAGAGGACAAAAATATTAGCAACAATAATAGTGAGCATGGTGTATGCACTTACCAAGGGCCATGCCCTATTCTGCTTTCTTTATTGACTCAATCCTTGAATCATTCCATCTAAATGTTTATATTTACCCCATTTTAATAATGAAGAGGGAGACAGTATCAACTAAGTGACTTACCCAAGACCACACAGCTAGTAATGGTTGAACTATGATTTGAACCAAAGTGTGTTTCCAAGGTTGATACTACAAATTAACAAATCTCCTTGTTTAAAAGTTTTACTCAAGATACCCAAATGAAGATAGTAAGTACAATTTCCAGTTTAATTCTATTCCAAGTTGCTTCCATATTCAGCCTCCTACAGCACACCTCTATTTATATGACACATATACTCAGAAAATATTCCTGGAGTAATGTTTGTATATCTGACCCATATCCTAAGGTTTGATGATAATGCACCTTTGTATGCAAAGTAACAATCTAACTAAGGTAGTCTTTTAGAGGACTAAAATCTAAAATCACTCTTCACTTTCTTTCTGCTCTGTTACATTTGCAACACTAGGTATAATTATATTTTGATACCTTTGTTAAGAGTCTGTGCATAAGTAATCATATGTATCTGAAAAACTAGTTTCTAAGCTATGCATCTAATTTTTGCTTCAGAAAATAAGATTGCCATAATTATAACCAAATTGCTTTCTAAAACATGTTATATCTGTCAGAACAATAAAAATTATTCAAAATAATGGCAACTGACACTAAATACCATGAAAAGTTTCCATTTTTACTTACTGAATACCTACTTCTGACCAAGGCCATCTAAACACATGGGTCCCAACTCTTAATTATCTCTAAGACTGTATTCCATTAAACACCAGCCTTCTTTCTCTACTGTCTCCTTGATCTGTCAGCTCATGCTGCTGAGTACTAAGTAACATTCAGAATAAAATCTAAAGCCATAAAATGGCCATGGAGGCTCCTTGTCATCTTAACAATCTCATCTCTGCTGATCTCATTCATTAATTGCACAAATATTTATTGAGCCCTTGTTATGTGCCAAGAACTGCTTGAAGTGTTTGTGATATATGAGAAGGACTAGGATTACTTTCATTTTGGTGCTTGCATTCTGGTTCTGATAAATTAACAATAAACATAATGCATAAGCAAACTCCTGAAATGTTAGACAGTGATAAATGCTAAATAAAAATAAAAAGGAACAGAGTAGGGAGGATGTCAGTATTACTAAATGGATCAGAGTAGACTATTGGCATGGTGAGATTTTAGCAAGGACTTGAAGATGGCTAGAAGTGAAACAAGCAGATATCTAAAGGAAGAGCTGAATGGAATTAGAGAATGTAGTTGTGGCCTTACTGTTTTCACAGTTCTCTGAGATCACCATCATTGGTAGCATTAACCCCCACCACCAAGAAAATATGTGAGCACATTTCTAACAGAATGATGAATAACCAGACCTAACCATGTTTAGATATAACCATGATGAATAACTAGACTTAACCATATTTAGACTTAACCAAATATATAAAAAAGAAAAGATGCCATAGCTTCCTTTCCCACTGAAATTTCCTTCCTCTTAACAAATGTATGTTTAATCCTTCCTAGTTTCCACTACAAGAACCTGCTAGATCCTAGCCATCAGGTTTTCCATTCCACCTGACCTCCTGCTTCTACTGATATTTCAAGTGTAAATAGTTAGCTGCACATTGATTATAGCATAAATGCTGGGTTGGTGTGTCGCTTTTTCTCATTCTACCCCCTCTAGCCATCATCGGTGATCATGGTGATCATGCCCCTTCCCCTCCTGCAGTTTCATTTACTTCCCTAATAACTGGAACTTTTCTCTCCTACTTTTTCTCTTTTTTCACTTTTTGGTCTTTTTGGTTATTCCTATAATTGCATATTCATTATAATATCTTACAATAACAGAACTTAACTAGTGCTGATTTAGTAAAAAACTAATGTGATCCCAAAGTTACATAGATTTGTAAATGACTGACAAATTAATAATAAAAAATCCCAAATGTATTAAAAGCTTATTAAGTAGTTCACAGAACTTCTAAGAGAGCTGGAACAACCAGGCTTGATGGATACAAAGCCTGAAATGATGCTCCGGATCAGGCTGCAAACCTGATGTGGTGAGCACAAAGCTGAATGCCAAGTATATTATGGCCCACTGACAGAGGAACCTGAATGGCACAAATCCCGAGGAAGTGCATCTTGAAAACACTGTCAGCTGCTGCCTGAAGAAATGTTTTTAGTCTCCATTTCTTTACATAACTACTCTTCCTTCAGTGTCTGGCATAGTTGATCTGATTGGCAGTCTTATTTTCACAATAATATTCTACCCTACAAGGGAGGTAAGAAAAGCTAAAATCTGATGTTTTTCTCCTTTGTTGAAACACAGGGTTTGGGTATTGTATAGCAAAATGAAAACATCTCAGTAAGTATGTAAATAATGTACTTTTTATATGTATGTGATCATTTTGATTATGTTAACATATAGGTGTATTTAATAAATACAAGTACACTGTGTAGCTATAGCTGTGTATGTTTATAACTTCATATCTGTAAGTATATACATTCCTCCCTATTCCCTGGCCAGGTGACCCATTGTTTTTGTAGAGTCCAAAGAAACAGACCAAGTGCAATTAAATCCCCTCAACTTTCTTATAAAACTTCATGCTTGTATGAAATATGGACAATTTTAAAAGATAAAATAATTAACTGGAATACCAGTATGCTTACCAAAGACTGTTTATCTTATTCTGTTTATTTAAAAATCTATGTACTTTATAATTCAACCAAACTTAGTTTTATGTGTTTTAGTAAAGAGAAGTTATTTTTTCTAAATCTCTGTCTACAGGGTTTTGTCTATTTCCAATACTGTGAAGCACAGCTGTGCCCAAAGAGCTATGAAAAAAATTAACTCACTCATATTTTCACTTTACCATTAAGCTATACACTGACACTTTTACTTATTTATTTACATTTTAATTTGTACATCATTCCATTACCCTATCATTGTGACTTATTTTTCTTTTTATTATTTTAGTTAAAAAATAGGGATACATATTTAATTGCTTCTTGCATTTATAGCTTCATTGTGCTTTCTCAGGAGGCTACATTTCTTGCACTATTTTCTGCCTTTATATGTTTTATGTCTTAAGATACTCCATCCCAGGAGACTTTATGTGAAGTCATTTTCTCCTTCCTTATTGCCCAGCTTCAACATGCTAAATAGGTACCCCATTGCTGTAGATCTCTTAATGGCTCTGTTCAAATTTATGAACATGGATACAGGTACTTGTCTGGTGCTTCTCCTTTCATTAAGTCTTTCACTATCTCACCGCTTCGTGGCATTTTTAATCTACCTTATTTATGCTCTGCATTTTTCATGCTGAGACAGTTCTTTTTTCAATGTTCTGTTGGAGAATTATTTAGGCATTTGGATTATCTTTCTTTCTTTTTAGAAAATAGTGAGATAAAGATAACAAGGTTGGATCAAATCTCCCCACAGAATATATTCTAAAAATTCAGAATCATGCAACATTAATAAAGGGTATTTAAAGATCAATTTTATTTAACGTTTTATTATTTACCTACTATTTTTTTCATATTTTATCTATTTATTTTCTTAATTTATTTATATATAATTTCAAATCATTGTAATCCCAGGGATTTTACCCCGCCGCCCCACCCTCTCCATTCCCTCTCTTTCCCTCCTACCCAAAGTTGTGTGCTTCAGTTTGGTGCTTAGCTTGTTTTGACTTTTCCTCAAGGCTTTTATTTAGTTTTTCACTATATCCCATATATTAGTGAAACCATTTGGCTTCTGTCTTTTTCATTTTGACTTGTTTCTGCTAAAATGATTTCTTCTAGGTACATCCATGTTGTCATAAAATCATTGAATTTGTCATTGTTAATTGATGAGTAATATTCAATCGTGTATATATACCACATTTTTTTCATCTAGTCATCTGTTTGGGGGCATTTAGGTTGCTTCCATGTCCTTGCCATTATAAATTGTACTGCAGTAAACATCAGAGCACAAGTATCCCTTTGTACCCACATGAGGCCTCCTTTGGGTAGATTCCCAAGAGAGCAATTGCTGGGTCAAATGGTAGTTCCATTTTCATTAATTTGAGGGTTCTCCACACAGCTTTCCATAGTAGTTGGACCAGTTTAAATTCCCACCAGCGGTGTATACTACTATCTTTTGAGTTACTATCACTTACTTTTATTTATTATACTTTGGGCTATGTCCATCATTCTAAGAAAAAAAGGAACGTGATTCCGAAGTAGACTTTATTTTACCTTGCAATATGTAGAGAAAGTGATTGTTTTTAGTATGTAATAGAAATATTTCTGAAAATAAAATGAGGTATTGTTATCTCAGAAGAAATCCTATAATGTTTAATTAGAATAATGGCATTAAACTTTGCTTGAAATAATAGAATGGGATTTGGTATATTTTTAATATGGGAATGTAATGGAAAGTGGGGGTCCATCTGTTGATTCTTACTTCCTTATCTTTTGTCAGTTATAATAGCCCATTGTAAGCAATATTGCAGCCCTTAGTATCACTCACATTGTATTCACTGACTTTTTCATATTTTGTCTGTTGCTAGAGTATCAAACTGAAGATGCTGAAGAGAGTATGCTTCCAAAAGGTTATTTCTTGTAATATTTTTAATAGATGTCAAGCAGAGTATGGTACACTGGTTATCAATTCCAGGGAGGACTTTATAAACACTTCTGCTCATTACATCTTGGTATTGGAGTCACCAAGAAGAACAAGACAGTCAAGTACTGGATGAAACAACACTTTTCTTATGTAGAGGATAGACTTCTCACTCATTTGCAGTTATGGACATGGATCCTTCATGACCAGCAGTTCCCTCACAGAGGGCAACAAATACGAAGTTTGATATAGGGTGGAAGTAATGTAGTGCCTCAGAGGAAGGAACCCTGTCATTATTTAGAAAAAGAAAAAGTCATTTTTCCAATCAAAGTCATATATTGCATCAAAGTTGTTTTTTTCTCTTGTGACTGATTACACATATTCATTCATTCATTCATTCGTTCATTCATTCATTCATTCATTCATTCATTCATTCATTCAGTTAGTCATTCAGTCATTTACATCATTGTATATCCCAATGTTCTCCCACAGCTTGTCACCCATGAATCACCATCTTAAATTCTTGTGCACACCCCTTGCCTCTGCTTTCCCCCTTTCTCCCCATCCCCTGCTTTATGCTTTAGTTCTGCTGTCAGTTTGTTATTTTTAACTTTTTCTTGTCCTTTGTTTGTTTCCCTGTATCCCACATGTAGGTGAGATCATCCAGTATTTCTCTTCTTTCTGTCTTATTTCTGCTAACATAATTCCTTCTGGCTCCATCCATGTTATCACAAATGCAGCACATTTGTCTCTTTTTGATCACTGAATAATTTTCTATTGTGTAGATATACCACAACTTTTGAGCAATCTGTCTGTGGGACATTTGGGTTGTTTCCATATTCTGGCTATTGTAAATAGTGTTGTAATAAACATGTGTACAGGTGTCCTTTTGAATTAGTGTTTTTGTATCCTTTGGATAGATTCCCAGAAGTGGAATTGCTGGATTGAATGGTAGTTCCATTTTCAGTAGTTTGAGGGTCCTTCACACAGCTTTCCATAGTGGCTGGACCAGTTTGCATTCCCACCACAAATGTAAAAGTGATCCATTTTCTCCACATCAACATCAGCACCTGTTGCCTGTTTGTTTGTTTGTTTGTTTGTTTTTTGTTTTGATATTGGCCATTCTTATTGGTGTAAAGTGGTATCTCACTGTGGTTTTGATTTGCGTTTTCCAGTTTATTAGTGATGTTGAAATTTTTTTCATATGCTTATTGTCTGTTTGTATTTCCTCTTTGGTGAAGTCTCTTTTTAACTTCTCCATTTTTTTGGCTGGGCTTTTGGCTTTGTTTTTGTTGTGTGAGTTCTTTGTGGATCTTAGATATTGTTGGGGGGGCTGTGGTGAAATTGGGGGACTGTGGCCCCCAATACTACTAGTACTGCATTAGAATGGTAGCCATTGTTGCCCTGGTGGGTGGAGACTTGGAGAAGGGAAGCCAAAGCTCCTCATGATAGGATTAGTGTCAGGAATTAGGGAGGAGATTGGGACAAAACACTTGGAGAGGAGAGAGAAGAGAACGGAGAGCAGAGGAGAGCAGGACTGACCAGCTTCCAGGTACAGGAGCAGGCAAGGTCCAAGCCCTAGTCTGGGCTGCTTGGAGCCTGTGGAAGTATGTTGGAAAAACTTGTGATTCATGTAAGCTGACTTGGAAATTTAGTACCTGAGAACTTGGTTTAACTTTGAAACTGCAAAGCTTGGAAGTCTTCTGGAGAACTGGAGAGAATTTGCTATGTTGTTGTATCAAGTGAAATTTGCTGGTTTCTGGGCCACTTTGGAGTTGAAACTAAAGAATGCTGGAGCTGTTGAATGCCAGTTGGAGAAGAATTGACAATACCATCCTGGTTTCCTCATTGGATTTGAATCTCCCACTTTGGAAGAAGTGATGGCACTATCTTGGCTTCTTCTGGCTTGCAGTGCGTGGAGCTGTGTCTTTGAAGAATGAACAACTGCGCCATCTTGGCTTCTTCATCTGGTTTGAAGGTGGGGCAGCTTCCATTTTGTGGACATACATGGTGACTGCAGCCATGTTTGTATTAGTGACTGGACTGTGTGGTAAGATTACCAAAAGGGTTTCTAGTACCCTCAGTGACTTTTGTTTGTTTTACCCTTTTAATAAGTAAATCTGTTTTGCCTCCCTCTTAAGGTTTATATGTTCTTGCTACTGCATGGGTTGGGGCGAACCTGGTATGTGACTGGCTTTATGAGCCCAGCTGCTCCCCTTTGTAAGTTTGGTGAAACACCCATTTTGCCTGTTTTGTTACCTGTTACCAATATTAGACGCTTATCACTTGTATGGAGAGCAAAAATTTTTCCCATTTGGTTGGGTGACTTTTGTTTTGGTTATTGTCTCTTTTCCTGTACAGAGCTTTTTGATTTGGTTTATCCCCAGCTAATTATGTTCTCCTTCATTTTTTAACATCTGTAGATGTGTCCTGAGAGAGGTTTCTGAAGTTTAAATCTTGGAGTATTTTCCCATATTTTCCTCTTTGTAATTTATGGTTTCAGGTCTTAGAGCCAAGTATTTTATCATTTTGAGTTGATTTTTATGTATGGTATAAGGGAGTAGTCTAGATTCTTTTTTTTTTTTTTGCAATATAGCAGTACAGTTTTCATAGCACCATTTATTGGAGAGACTATCTTTGTTCCAATGCATATTCTTTGCTCCTTTCTCAAAGATTAACTGGTCATATATGTGTGACTTTATTTCTGGACTTTTGATTCTGTTCCATTGGTCTGTGTGTCTGTTTTTGTTCTAGTACATTTATTATGGTTTTGTAGTACAATTTAAAGTCTGAGAGGTATTACACCTCCATAATAATACCTCCATTTTCTCTGCTCTTAGCCAGGAGAGATTTGTCTATTTGAGGTTTTTTATTGTTCCAAATGAATTTTAGCAATATTTGTTCTACTTATTTGAAAAACAATGTTGAGACTTTTATTGGAATTACATTGAATCTCTACATTGCTTTCGGTAGAATGGCCATTTTGCCAATACTAAATCTTCCAATCCATAAGCAGGGATTGACTCAAAGTTTCTATCTAACCTAAGTAATCAAAGGTTAATTTCACAGTATTTCTTTTAAAATATAAAGGAAAATTGTAGAAAGAAGTATTTTGCTTTTCCCATTTGGGAGACAAGTCAACAAACAAATCTTTATCTCACTAAAAATTTACAGAACTCTATAACCAGCACTTTCTCCTTCCTATAAATGACTGTTAAAGAGTCATTTGTTATCTAAGACCTGTTATAAATAGCATCATCTACCTCAGAATACTTTATCTGCTTTTATTCTCTATTCAAGTTGTGCTAGACTTTTCCAGTGAATGTAGGTTTCTTTTGAGAAGAAAAGAACAATTTTGTAAATATAAGAAATTACTCCTTGGAATAAAATAAATCATAATTTTTTAAGCTTGCATTTTGTAACATTGTTTATCATACTGAAGTTTTTAAAATTTCTGAAATAGAGAGTTATAGATGTTTTTCTCCCTAGCCTCCCACCCCATAATCTTAGTTCTTTATTTACTGTTTCTTACTGACTTTGTTTCTGTTCTCTGTAAACTGACTTTTTCGGGAGCCTATGTTGAGGTCTCTTGTTGAAAAAATAGAAAAAACTAGAAAATTAAGGAAAACTAGTTTTGTGCTTTTATTCTCCATCAGTAATTTTTGTCATTGCTTCATTAATTTTGAGTAGGTCTTAGAAATACTATATTTTTTAAAGCCATTACATAATTTCCCTAAATAAGTCAAAGTGAACTTTGACTTTTAATATCAACTTTATAAAAAATTAATATAAATTCCAAAAACACGTTTTAAACCAAATTTTGGTAAGAATCATTGCTTAAGGTTATCACATTAGTTTCTTTACTTTTAAACTTTACCTCATGTATTTTTATCCCTGGTTTATTCTTCTTTCTGGTTCTATGACCTTGTTGTGTACACACCTTAACTTTAAATATCTTAAACTCTTATTTCAATATGAATATACAACCTCTGTGAAGAGAAATTTATTTCATAGCTTAGAACAGCAAACACAAGTGAGAATCATTGCTTTCAAAAATGAGGAAAGAGGTGGTAGAGCATGAGGGGATGCACTCTGTGAATTTCACTGGCAATGTGTTATTTTGCTTCTCATCTTCCATGGAAGCAAAAACACCGGGTTCTAGGTGCAGGGAAGCCAGGGTTTTCTCAGTCTTCAATCTTGACTTCTCATTCAGTCTCCCTAGAACTATGTCTGAAAAACTCTGAATGACTCAAAAATGCCTCCTGTTATCTTGTTACTGTGAAAACATACTTTATTTCCCCAAAATTATTGTTTACAGCTTTATGTAATATTACTACAGAAACAGGATTTTAATATTTTATATATTTATTTATTTTGTGTATGTGAGAGAGAGCAAGAGTTTGGCAAGAGAGAGAAAGGAAAAATCTAATCAAAACCACAATGAGATACTACCTCACAGTGGTAAGAATGGGACCAAATAAAATTAAAAAGCTTCAGTACAGGAAAAGAGACAATAATCAAAACAAAAAGAAACCCAACTGAAAGGGAAAAATTTTTGCTCTCCATACAAGTGATAAGGGTCTGATATCCAAGATTCACAAAAACTCACATAACTTAACAAAGACAGAGCAAAAAAGCCCAGTCAAAAAATGGACAGAAGAACTAACAAGAGACTTCTAGGAAGTACAAATGGATAATAAGCATATGAAAAAATGTTCAACATCACTAATAAACAGGAAAATGCAAATTAAAACCACAGTGAGATACCACCTTACACCAATAAGAATGGTCTATATAAAAAAAACAGGCAACAAGTGCTGACGTTGATGTGATGTGGAGAAAATGGACCACTTTTACATTTGTGGTGGGAATGCAAACTGGTCCAGCCACTATGGAAAGCTGTGTGAAGAACCCTCAAACTACTGAAAATGGAACTACCATTCAATCCAGCAATTCCACTTCTGGGAATCTATCCAAAGGACACCAAAACATTAATTCAAAAGGACACCTGTACACGTATATTTATTACAGCACTATTTACTATAGTCAGAATATGGAAACAACCCAAATGTCCCAAACAGACAGATTGCTCAAAAGTTGTGGTATATCTACACAATAGAATATTATTCAGTGATCAAAAAGAGACAAATATGCTGCATTTGTGATAACATGGATGGACCCAGAAGGAATTGCATTAGCAGAAATAAGACAGAAGAGAAATACTGAATGATCTCACCTATATGTGGGATACAGGGAAACAAAAGAACAAGAAAAGTTAAAACTAACAAACTGATAGTAAAACTAAAGCATAAAGCAGGGGAAGGAGAGGAAGGGTGAAATCAGGGTGGAAGGTGTGTGTTAGGGGTGTGGGGGACTCACAGGAGAAATTAAGATGACTGTTAATGGGTGACATGGTGGTAGGAGAACTTGGGGTACACAATGATGTAGAATAATATATATGTGTGTATAATCAGTCAATCAGTAAGTAAATAGCCTTTAAAATATGTCTAAAATTATCAATGATGTAACAACAAAAGATGAATAAGTACGTAAGAGTAAATAAAACTTTAAGGGACCAGAGAAGTCATATCTCAGTAAGACTACTTTCAAAGATTTTATGTGAGTCAAGTTCCCTTTTTAAGCCCAAGGAATTATATTTTTATGATTAAGTCTGGAATTTAAATTGTTTTCTTTCTTTTCTGGTGATCCCTACTCATCCTTTGCAGTTTAGCTGAAACTAAAGCCTTTAGGTGAGTGAGGATGAACACTACTAACACTCAAATACTCTCAGATGAAGCTTTCATTGCAATTCTTTACATCCAGATATTTTTTTTTTTGTTCCTGTGTCAAATTCCTTTAGGCAGTGACTTATTCCTGCCTCCTATTAGGAGGAATAAATGGGACAGAGTAAACAGGGGAAGGACTTTCAATGCACACAGTCATAGTCATAGCTCTCTCTCTCTCTCTCTTGCTCTTATTCTTTTTAGCTTGTCTCCTTGGACACTTTAACCTCTCTGAGAATTAAAAGCTGGCAAGGCGCTGATGTGGAATAAATATAGTGGTCCAAAGTGTTTGTGACATGAGATGGCCAGTAAATTAGTATTACTTTAAT
This sequence comes from Uropsilus gracilis, assembly GCA_004024945.1. NCBI lineage: Eukaryota > Metazoa > Chordata > Mammalia > Eulipotyphla > Talpidae > Uropsilus > Uropsilus gracilis. The sequence continues at coordinate 40,199 of PVHY01003335.1, read as the reverse complement.
CCTATCTTTTCTAGCACCTGTACCTGTGCTAGCACATGGAAGAAGCAAATTTATAGTTTCTGTACTTTTCATCATACCTGTGGAATCCCTAAGCTATACATAATATTATAGTATCTTTTTTCTATTTCTCAATGCAAGAATAATCCTTTTATTTGGTTTTAGATATCCTGAGATTTGGTTTGACTTTTGTTGCATTTATGCTGAGTTAAACAGATGGTTTCTGACTCTTATCCCAAATCAACCATGGCTTCTTCCCTGGCTGTCTTCTGTACGAGATGGTCTCTGCTAGTTTCTAGCCCTTTTGATGATTACCTTGGCATTCTTCCAAGTGAAGCCTTCTAATTTTAGAGTCAAAACTCTGGAAGAACAAACCACAGATGTGCATTGAAATATGCACAGTATGGGTACAGAGCCATTTTTAAGAGTTATAATAAGAAAGGTCTCTAATCTAAAGATGTTGTTTGAAAACTTAGCATATTTTCTTTTTCTTTTTTCTTTGTCTGGTTTGAGACTAGTACCTTATTTTTCCAGCATCACACTGCGATTTGAAAATCTAAAAATATCCAAACAACTATTTCCCAGGCACCAACTACCTCTTTTATATATTCTGTTTTTTAAAAAAATATTCAAGAAGACTGTTCAGGTGATACAATACAAGCAGTACTTCACAAAGTAGGCACTCTCCTTTTGGAAAGCTGCAAAGTGGGACAGAAGACAGTAAACTGCTACAAATAAAGAATAAAGAACAATATAGAGAAAAATAGAACATATATGCCTAACTGAGGCCACATAGTTTGGTCTGAAAGCAGCAAGAAAGTGTAAGTGTTGAGGCCAGAGATAGCTTGGCATTTGAGGACTGACTGACCAAGTGTATTGAATGTACCAGGTCAAGTGCAACACTTTCAGGCAGGGACATGAATGTTTTCTGTGTTTCAGAAAGCTAACTGGCAGCCTGAGCCAGAGGGGCTCTACCTTGGGTGTAAAGGTTTTGTAACAATTTGTCTGTTCAAATAAATTTTCAACTGTGACAATTTGTCTGTCCCAATTAAATTAGTCTTTAATAAAAAAACTTTTCTAAAAAGGGGTTAAAAGTCCAAGACTTTTTAAGGTCAGAATTAAACCTATCTTATTATAGATCACTCACTTCAGAGTCACAAAGAGGATTTCAAATGCAAATCCGGATCCTTAGTAGTCATCTATCCTCAATCAAGTAGGAAATGCTTTTTTTCTTGCATCCTTTTACAGTGGTAAGGTAGAACAGAAAAGCAGGAGAAAGACTGTTTGATGCACTTGTTCAATGTAGTTGCTTTAACCAGAAGTTTTAAAGACTTTTGAAAAGTGAGGTTTAGAATCTGAATTGTAGGTTGCTACTAATTTATTTGCAATGTCCATTTTTGTCAAGGCTCTACCTTGCTGGAGCCACCTTGACTTTGAATGTAAGGTGAAATTTGTCTGATCCCCAATCCAGAGTTCTAGGAAATTTTAAAGGACAAGTTGGGGGAGGTGGCAGGAGGTAAGGGCTTCTATATCTTAGAGGAGCTTTCACTTTACTCCTAGTCCTTATATCTGCTAGTTCCTCAATTTCATTTTCTTTTCCCTTCGGCAAGTTTTGCCTCTTTTCCTTATAACACCAGCTCACTAGACATCACCCAGATCTTTATTTTCCTAAGTGCTAACTTAGTTATGAGTTAGCTGATTTTATCAAGATATATGCAATGTGGGACAAGCAAAGGAAAAATGACATTCTACAGGCAAGTTAAAATTGAGTATTTGACATAGAGTTGAATATTCTCCAGTTCTGAAATTTTATCACCTGCAGAGAATTTTCCTTGGTCGTCTGCTAGGTTTCCAGTCATCTGTCTAGTAGCAGGGTGCCCTCTCTCCTGGATCACCAGTCTTACTTTATTTACCTAGAAAATGCAAGCATCTCCAGTTTCCTTTTGCTGCTCCTGAGAGTGCTGACCCTCCTCTGTCTCACATGAACATACAGCCTTTTAACCTGTTATCAGTTTCTGAAAAATGCTGTTAGTCAGTGGTTTTCTTTTTTCTTTTCTGCCTTTTCTTTCTTTTATTCCCCACTAAAGTGTAGTCTAAAAATAGAATTCTGGATCCCTTCAGACATTTTGAATTTGATGTATAAAATTTATTATCCTGCATTTTAGTAATTACAAAAGAAGATCATTCTGGGTACATTGTCCACATACCTTTAGTGTATTTAAAATATATATACTTCAAAGAAGTAGATTTTGTTTATTTACTTAGAAAAAATGGTTGCCTTACACCCTTCTCCTTCAAATCAGTCCTTATCAAATGAATCAATCAGTCCATCTTATCTTTTAGCAGAAAAGATCTGTTTAACTTTTTCATTTCAAATATACATGCAGCATACAATAGTATGTTACTGTGACACTGATCTCACTTGTATATGCTAAGATGGAAAAGTTGACAGTCATGGGAACATGTTGTCTGCCAGGACTGGTGGACAAACAGAAGAATAAAACAAGTCTGCTTCAATAGTTCTTTTCTTTAAGAAAAAAAGTGAGCGTACTTTGCTTTCAAGGGCTTCTCTAGGTACGATATATTCTCTAATTACCTTTTTTGTTTGGCGCTCAAGAGATGTGTGTACCTAAGGGGAAAAATGTGCCAGAATAAATATCAAACTGGCTTGAAGGCAAGCCTCTCAGTTGTCAAGTCACTTGTCAAGAGGAGCTGACATTGGGGTAGGGAAGGAGAACTGGACCCTGGACTTTTTTTGAGGTAGACCAATTTTTGAAAAGAATAAATATGGTGATTAAGTATCAGGAAATTGGTTTCCTTAGCATTACACTTTCCATATACCCTCTGGGTTTATGAATGTAATCTGGAGACCATTTTTGTAGTGTATCTTCTAAACAAAGCTATTCCTTTTCCTGAGGGTTTGTTTCTATTTTCCATGCAGAATAGCCAATTTTAGACAGGATTACACTGATGCTGTGCTAGTCATTCACCACTTGATGTGGTTGTACAAGAGACAGGTGTGATAAAGACCACACAGAATTTTTAATATGTGTAAAATTCAAGTGCTGGAATAAAACCTGGACTTTTGTGCAATACTAGGTACAGTGAGGATCTAAACAGAACCTTGTCCGCTTCATGCCTCTTAGTCAGGGATTGGCAAACTTTATCTGGATAAAGTCAGCTAATAAAATTTTAAGCTTCAGGGTAAATTTTCAGACTTAGAACATAAAGTTTCTGTATCCAGATTTGCCACTGCAGTGTGAAAACAGCCATAGACAGCAGGTAAACAAATGAATGATGCCATATTCCAGTGAAACTTCATTTACAAAATTAGACAGTGAGTCAGACTTAGTGTTCTGATCAAAGATTGCCAAACCATGTCCTTAAGCTGTGGCTTCATAGGGAGAAGGGACTAGGGCCCAATATAATGGTGACATGTAAGCTCAACTGAATGACTTTCAGAAGGTATGCTGGCATTCATGTTCTGATGAAGACAGCTATTTGTAGCTTTAAAGATGATAGAATTTTGGATCGTCTTTGAAATCCTGGTTGATTAAAAGTTCAATCAGATTTAACCATCACATTATCTACTTTTGTGGTTCATAGTGAGAAATAGAAATTCCTTTTCTCTTTTCATGCTAGTGAAAGTCAATAAATTTGGGTATCAATACATCCACTGAGGATTTTTTGTTAAAATCTTATTTTTTACCCACTAAGAAGGCAAAAGTATATTTATTGCTATTACCTTAAATTGACAGTTTTAAAACTGGTAATTCAACTGTCTCAAACCCAGAATATTTAATTAACAAAATTCAAGTCTATGTTCAACTTCTTTTACTCTAACACAGTTCTTAGAATATGGCCCCAGGATCAACAGCATCAGTGTTACCTGGGACTTAGAAGTGCAAATTCATGTGCCTTATTACAAATCTATTGAATCGAATACTTTAAGGGTTTATTCCCACACTTTGTGTTTTATTAGGCCTCCTGAATGATACTAATGCATACTTAGTGTTTGAGAACCACTGTTCGGCATATGCCAGGTTTTCAGAAAGTTCTTGCTTATTGAAATATTTTCATCTTCTCTATCAGTAATTTTTTCAAAGTTGACTTCACCTCTTCATCCTTCACATTACTATTGACCCGTCAACTCCCAATTGATCTCCACTACAACTGCTTTAGACACTCATTCATTCATTTTGTATAACTTTCTCAAGTGCCTACAATGTGCTAGGCTTGTGTTAGATACTGGTAATACATCAAAACTTAAGAAGGAAAGACTTAAAGACACTTGGAATCATATCCTATTTGGGGGAAATAAACAACTATAAGCAATAAACCAAATTATGTCACATTTTAATGGGAACTCTAAAGGATGTTAAATGGTATGAGAGTGATTAGGGCAAATTAGGTAGAGAGGTCAGGTTAGGATTCCCTGAGAAAAATATATTTTAGCTGAGGGTTAAAGGATAAGGAGGCACAAACTTTTTAAAAAGTTGAAAAGAGGCAGAATAATGAATGTGGATAAGTTTTGTAAATAGAGGTAGGATCTATTTTGAGATAGAAACAACAGATTTGGTGGGTGATTAAATAGGAGTAAAGGGGAAACAGATGAATCATGGATTATTCCTAGGTTTGGGACGTGAGTGAATGAACAATGTTGCTACCATTTTTCTGTGACGGCAAAACCAGGGGAGGAAAAGCTTTCAGTGGACAAAGTGAAAAGTGCTATAGTGGTCAGGGAGGGCTATGAAATAGATGCCATTTAAACCTGCAGGCTGAGCTATCTAGAGGCCAATAAAATAAACAAAAACATAAGCTGGAGTTCAGGAAAAGGGTCAAGGGAGGGAATTTTTCGTGTGACACTATCTGTTGATAGTGTTTTATAGAAAGGATCTGTTTGAATGTTCCAGAGATTGAGAGTGTAGATAGAGAACAGAGGAAGACCTGTGACTGAAACCTGGTGCTCCAGGGGCACATTCAAAGCTTCAATAAAGGAGATGTCAGTCATCAGCTCTGCCTTCTACTTGTGTGGGCAAACTGAGACTTCAGTGAAGTGCTCAGATTTACTGAGCTCCTATACTGAAATGTGTTCCAGCAAACTGAGTTCCTATTTTCTGAATATAAATTGGCATCTTTAAATAGGCAGTGTTGTTGACTTTTACTAAACAAATACTTTGCTGTATCTAGTACTTTGTTGAGATTCTCTTTCCCCCCCATCTAGTCACTGTCAGCATTGTGCCACACAGCACATTTAATGTGATAGCACTTATCACAAACTGACTACTCTTAGTTCTTTACCTCCTCTATCAGACTGTGAACACTGTAATAGCTAGGGTCATTCCAATTATTCTCATAGTGGGCATCTGCATGCTTATGGGGTAGTCTCAAAAAATATTTATTGAAAGAAATCCCCAGACCTAGTATATAATTAGTATTGAATATGCTCTGGATTTGTAGTTTTTTTTTTCTAATAAAGGTTTCAGGAAAAAAGAATAATTTTATTAGCTATGGATCAAAAAGTAGATAAGGAAGTTATGATTTCTAGAGAGCCATTACGAACTTCACACTGATAGTAATAGGAATAATGACAAATAAACACCACCTGGTACTGAATGCCTACCATATGTTAGGTGCTACTCTAAGTGTGTGTCATTCATAAACTAATTTGTGAATTGGAATTTCAGAATTTCTTAAACATTCTGGATGTGGTATTTACTTCTTCAGTTTTAGAATGTATTATCTTTTTAAGTATTAAAATGATCTTAAATTTCTGATACTCCCTGTGATGGATTAGCACTTTACTCTCCACAAAAAGCCAAATAAATGTTATTTTTAAGTGATTTAGCAATTTACCTCTAGCAATTTATTTTTAAGTAATTTACCTCTGCTGTGTTAAAAAAAATCAGTCATTTTTACAGATAAAGAAATTTTAATGTCAAGCAAGTAAAATTCTGCTACCACTTGCAGGTTTTTTTATGGTAGGGATATTTTTCTGTTGGTAATAATTCCTTTGATTCATAATTGCTACTTACAGAAGTTTGAACCACATGGTATGACCAGACATATGGTATGTTCTGATAATGCTTGAATAGGGTTAAACCAGTAATAGTTTTTTTTTTTTTTCAATAGTTGTCATAGAAATTATCTATAGACATTACATAGCTAGTTATCTTTTGTGTCTGGTTCAGGGGTTAATGATGCTGCACTTGTGATTATGGGAGAAAGAAAAGATACCATGTTCAAAGAAGTTTGCAGATAATAGGCATAAACAGTTATTTCTACCTGTGGGATTTCTCAAAGCCTGTGCCTGCTTATATGTCCAGTAGAGCACTAATAACATCATAATAACTCCCATATTTGACTGACCACCCAACCCCTTTTCCCTTTTAAACATTTGCAAATGTTTCACTGAAACATTTTGGCAAAGCTGTGGTGCAGTCATGCATCACCTAACAACTGGAGATTTTCTAAAAAAAGTGTCATTAGGTGATTTCCTCCTTCATGACTGTCAAAGAGTATAATTACATATACTAGATGGATAGCATCTTCACATGCATGCTGTATTTTTAGCCTGTTGGGAATACTGTCATATACACATTCCATTATTGACTGAACTGTCATTAAGCAATGTATGATTGTATTTAGATTGTGAAGGTGCAAATGCATACTTACTATCTCCCAATCCTTGTTAAGGAAAATCAAAAACAAAAGTCTTGTAAGACAAGCTCTGTGAAGGTTATAAAATATAGCCCTTAAAATTAGGCTGCTTAGGTCTGAACAAATAAACAAAAGCTTTTATAGACCACTGTTTCATTATGATCTCTATTATGACATTAGTGGATCTTTCACTGGTCCCTCACATATGTTTCTTCTTTGGGCAAACTAAAACCATTTTCTTTTCCTGAACATATAGTTCTTTCACAGATGTCATTTTTGTTCTTCCTCCCTTTCTTGGATATCTACTCATTCATGTCCTCATATTGAAGTTGAATCATTTAGTTATATATATGTGATATATATATATATAATAGATGCTTACTTTTTATGCAACTTTTTATGCAAACTGTAGGTTTAGAGAAAGATACTCAGAATATTTGCTTCTCCTTTTGTTGGATATGAAATTCCTTGGCTTTTAACTTTCTTAGATCTGTTGTTTACAGCTTACAAAACAATTTCTTTGCTTGAATAGTTTGCCAGTTAACTGTGTGCTTGTCCTTTACCTCCTTCTAGACAAAGTGTCTGACAAAAATGCCTTAGTTATTGTAATAGTGGTAGAGTGAAAATCAGTTGCTGGCCCTTACTAGATATTCAATATCTGTCAAGTTGAATGGAGTGTATAGTTACCCCTATAGTTGAGGGAGTCAGAGCTCAAAACTCCGCTTCCCAAAGTCCGCTAAAATAATGTGATGACATTAACTTTTGCCTGTTTACGAAGTCCAGATCTACTAACAGATAGGGCATCTCAGGCAGTGCCCACCAGGACCTCCCCTGAAGAAAGGGCTTGCTTTCCAACGTGCCTCAGCCAGAGTTAAAGAAGAACATTAGAGATCCTTACATTCTGGTCTCATCCACTTATTCCCAATGTAATTGGAAAGTAAATGTGAATTTTGGTTTAATGAAATGGATGTTGTTGACTTTTATTAAACAAATACTGTCTAAACTGAAAGCTGAATTGCTTTAAATAATTTTCAGCATGTAAATGTTTTACTAAAGAAAACATCAACTGAGTTCTGATTTGACTGGAATGCCCTGACATACACTGACTCATAAATAGATTATTCCAGTTCTCTCTCGAGCGATTTCTACCTAAATGTAAGCTAAGGGATTCATTAGGTACACTTGATGTCTCTGTGTTTAAAGGAAGACTGAATCATTAAAGAGGTAAAACAGGTACCCCATCATCCCTTTCCTAAAGTTCCTTTTTGGGTCTTCTGAAATGTGTGGTTAAAAAGGAAAAAAAAAAGCACAATAAAGCACAACCAAAAATGAATGTACGAATATCAAGCAGGGAAGAGGTAGAAGTAAGCCAGATGGCTCTTTAGATCTTTCCCTCTTGTATTCAGATCTTTTACTTTGTTAGTGTCAATCTTTTATTGCTGTGTCCTTATGTGGAATAAGAATTTGGACAAGAATAAAAAAGTAAAAATGGAACATTTTCTGACAGGGACTGCCTTAATTGTCTGATAGTCACAAGACTATGACAACCATGGATGACTTTCAATCCATTACACTGCAGTAATCAGCCATGGTTTTCTGTCTTTCTCTTCCTATGCCATGTTGTTATCTGGATAAGAGAAAAATGATAAAGGAGGTAATTACTAAACTTGCTATGAAAAATTGGTATTCCTGCTGCCACAGGTAGTGCCTAACCTTGATAAGCTTATATGAAATAACTTTTTGTCTTCTTTATTTCCATTAAAAATTTTTTTTTCAAACTCTCTTCACAGGTAAAGATAATATTAAAGTGTCTGAAGATGACTTGAAGAAACTCCCTCTAATTAAATGGTGTATTTTGGAAAGCATTCGTTTAAGATCCCCTGGTGTCATTACCAGAAAAGTGGTGAAACCAGTTAAAATTTTGGTGAGCTTTGGTTTGGTTTTAAAATAATCACTCTTCTAGAATTATGAAACATAGATTTCATAAATCTGTTTTACCCATAGATTGTTAGATAATTCTTAAAGTTTCATGAAATACTAACCCTGGAACAGGTTACAAGTAAGAGTTGTGCAGCTGCTTTGGTCAATATGTATATTTTTCAGTTAGTGACCATTTTAGGTAAACATGCAACTTTAATAATCATTTTAGCTATGTGATTCTCTATCAGAAATAGAATAGTCCTATTTGAATCAAGTAGATAGATTGGATAATCTCGTCTCTTCTGAACCAGCCTCACTTATTGGTTTAGGAATTCAGGCTAGGAGGAAAGTTCTGTTAGAGAGCTGGAAGACTATTTTAGGCCACAGATGACAGATCTGGGAATGGATAGCAGGAATCTCCTAGAGTGTTGCAATTGATACTAGTAAGTAACTGCACAATAGCCAAAAAAAAAAAAAAAAAAGTTATCAGTGGTTGAATAAAGGAGCTTTTTTTTTTTTTTTCTTTTTCATGGACAAAGTAGGAGAAATTTCTCAAATACTCAATGTACACATGATTAGTTTTCAGTTCAATAACTAGTGAATTGATCAGGGAAAATAGAATTTTTTTTTCAGAATAATTTGACTTAGGGTTAGTATTAGCCAGATTGACACATTTGTTTACCCTTCTAGGCTTGCTCCCTCTTTTTACATAAAGTTTTAGAGTGCTTGGATTCAAATCAAGGAAAATTTGTAGTACTAGAAGACAAAAGAGACCAAAATCCACACATTTTATAGAAATGGCAACTTGCAATATATGAGAAATATAATTTATTTAATTATACATTATAGCATTTAGGTTTAGTGGGATTTTGCTTTCAAGTACTCACTTTAACCTATTAATATACTAACCTTGAGAGACATGACCAAATGACTTGGTTCAATATGAAGAGCAATATATTTATTACCCCAAATTTTACTATAATTTTTACTGGACTTTCTAAAAACTTTCTTACATTCTGCTTAGTAGATAATTAACTGGATTAGGCATAGTTATTTATCTGCCAGTGAATATCTTGATTTTTTTTATGCAGACAACAGTCCCATATAAGTTTTATTAGATGTACACTTAAATACATCACTTATTTTGGAACACTTGTAAGGGCCATTTTATTTGGGTCTCAGTTATACATACTTGATTGTAGAAATAGAGTTGTTTCAATGTGCTGTCATTATATATGAAACTCTTTTAAATTCACATAATGATCTTAGTGTTTTTGTATATTTCTTATGAGTTCCTAAGTAAAACAATATTTTAATTTATTCATTTCCTACCCACATGCCCTTTACTCTTTCTTCCTTTATTGCACTGGCTCTAACTTCTACACTATGTTGAAAAATAACAGTGATAGCAGTCACCTTTGTCTTGTTCTCATCTTAAGGACACAATGCTAAGAGTCAAATCTTTCAGTGTTAAGTATGATGTTAATGGAATGTTTTAGTAGATGTTAATTATCAAGTTGAAGGCATTTCCCTCTAATTTGCTGAGATGTTAACTTTCTTTGCATCTTCTTTAAATTAGTTAATACAGTAGATTACATTTTCTGATTTTCAAATACTGACACTTCCTATTATACCTAGAATAAATGTCAGTTCTTAATAGTGTACAGTTATTTTTGTACATTGTTAGATTTGTTTTACTGGTTATTTTCTTTTCTAGCTTAGTCTGTTTTCCCAAAATTTTAAGAGAGAGTTTTTTTTTAATCATTCTAAACATTATAGTGTTTGATTTTTTTAAGTTTTTGTATGTTTGTTTTTTGCAAGACTAATAAAGCTTCCAGTCAGAAACTAAAGGAGAAAATGGTAAATGCTTTCAATTTTCTCTTATAGACACTTTGTCTTTTTAGGATCCTTCCTCTCTCATTCTCTCACTTTGTTCTCAACTTCCTTCTTGAGTTATAGTACAGAATCTTGATATATCTCTCCTCTTCAAAAAACCTACATTTCTAGACTGGCAGGTGAAGCTCACAGGTCTCTACAGAATCTGCTTAAATGAGCAAGCCAGGTTTGGTTCTCTGTGTTGTCGGAGATGCCATCATTGCAACACAGTTATATTTCCTTTACTAGTGATTTATATTCTGATTCTTTGACTGTTTTGCATCCCTCTTGATGTCTTTTGACATCTGTGATATAAACAATGGCAGAGATAGTTTAGACTGGGCATGATGTCCATTTGTTCAGAGGGTTCTTTAGATACAATCAGCTGTCACATCTCTATACCATTCATCAGTCTGGCCTTTGCTCCTACAACAGGAGCTTCTTTTCTGTCCTCCTCCCTATTGTTAATTCTATTACTAACATCTCCTGTGAAGTGTCCCTCTTTTAGCTGCTTTATTGGCTGCAGCAGTCAGCAGTGTCCAAGTCATTATCTAGGTCAACAGTCATTAAAAAGGACCAGGTTCTGGGAAGGGAAGGACAACAGTTGCCTTCACTGGAGACTTGTCCCAATCCTCCCAAACACATATCAGGGTCCTCTGAGCTGTCATCAGTCAGCCATGACCTCTTCAGCCTCAGTTTCAGCAGAGACAAAGTGAACACACAGGACTGGGATGCTAAAGTTAAATTTCTACTTTAAAAATGGTAAGTGGACACCAGAAAATGCCTCTTCTCTCCCAAGTTTTGGATCTGATTTTCTGTAGCTCTCAAGATACAAAATTGTCAAATCTCAAGCAATTCTCAGTTCCCATTGGAGCCACCATGGGGTCTCCTGTTTAAAAACACTGGGCCCTTCCCCATTGTTGTACCCTGGCTACCATAAAAAGGCACATTTTCAATTGTTTTGGTATATAAACTCAAAATAAGTGTACAAATATTTTGAGGGCATTTTAGAATTATGCAAGTTCAGCTGATCTGGCTTCCAATGATTGGCAGCAGAAAATATTAATAAAATGTTAAGCTATCATGTTACCAAGTGGAAGGACTCTTTGTCCCATCATTTCTGAATATGGTAATAAAGGGGTTACTTTATGAAATGGTTTTTAAACGTTTGGTGTGTTGACATATCATCAGAACCGATTATAACATGAATGGAGAAAGAACATACAGACTCTGCTGCTAGAAAAACCACTGCTTATCCTCAATCCTACAACCACTACAACTTCAAACAAGAAATAAACCAAAGAAGTACCTAACACTTGCTTTGCCCCATGTCTCCCTAATCAGTTGTTTTTATATTCCTTTTGCCCTAAATGCTGCCACCGGAATGAAAAAAAATAATCCCTTGCCCCTGCCTTGACACGATCATGCATATGAAGGGGCAGCACACCCACTGTCCTTGCTCTCAGTGCCGTTAATGACCAGTGTCCTGGCTCAGAGCTAAAATGCAACAGCCTGCACGGCCACTGTGGTTTCTGACATCAAGAATAGTTGGAGCAAAGCCAGTATCAGATATTAAAAACTGCTTGAGAACAGGCTTATCCTAACTCTAAAACGCTCACACTTTTCTCTTATTTTCTCCCATATAATCAAATAAATATGCCCATATAACAGACCAGGAGAATTAAAAAACTCATTTCCTAAGTTGGAAATGATCTGTGTGTGAGTTAGATTTTCTCACTAGTAATTATAAATTAGATCAGTCTTGTCTACAATGTAGTTGTAGTGTTACTTTTATTTCCCAAATTTCTTTAAAAATAATTCAAAGCATTTCAAAAAAATAACTTAGAACTGATTTTTCTACCACAGAATTATACTGTTCCTTCTGGTGATTTGTTGATGTTGTCTCCATTTTGGCTACATAGAAATCCAAAGTATTTTCCTGAACCTGAGTCATTCCAACCTGTAAGTTGCTTCTTTCCATATACATTGTTTCTACATTTTGTCTTTCTGCTAAGAGTATAAATTCATAAGGCAGCTAGGAATATATCATTAATCAGTCATATTTCTCTAGTATCTAAGAACCAAATCCTGTCTAAAGTACAGATAAGACTTGCAATATAGATATAATATTTAACAATTCAAATAGAACATTTTTTTGAAATAGTTTCACCAAGTTTAAAATATTTTTTTAATCTGAAACCAGCAAGGCATATTAAGTAAATGGCCCTAGTTCTGATAGACTTACTTCAGTTTCTTTAGACAATTTTTCCTCTTATCAGTTCCAAGGAGTATCCCAAAGCTCACAATGAGACAAAACTGTGCTCTGCTCTTTCTTAAAAGTGGGGTTAACAGGGTTGAACAGAATCTGAAGAGCTCATTTAGTCCATTCTATGCCTTTAGTTATAAACCTGTCAAAAATGGCATCCAGATGTAGTCATTCTGTATCCAGAGCTTTCTCCAATGGGCAGAGTTGTCAGTGTCTTACTACTAAATTTATTATCAAGGACAATTTTATGAGGGAGACTGAGACCTAATTATAAATATTCTTCCTCTTCTGAGGTCAATTCTGCGGTAGATTTACATTATCAATTACATTTATCACTTAGCAGAATTCTTTTAAACCTTTTTATTTATTAGTTCAGATTCCAAAAGCACAATTGTGCCTGATATTAATAACAGGTTGGAAAATATTACCAACAATCCTGCAACTTTATATGCAAGGATTAGCTGTACAAAGTCATTTTTAGCCTAGAGAAATAAAGTTAAGCTTATTTATATAAGGCTGATTTGGAAAAAAAAAATGCTTTCTTCCCACAGGAACGTTGGAAAAAGGCAAATTTAGAGAAGCATGCTTTCTTGGACTGCTTCATGGCATTTGGAAGTGGGAAGTACCAGTGTCCTGGAAGGTCAGTGAAACAGCTGGGCCACATTTATGCAGAAAGTTTGCAGAGAGATGATGGCTTAGAGGGGAAAAAGCTTCTGCTTAATCCCGTTTCTCTTTATTATCAAGCTACAGGGAAATTTAGAGACCACATTTTGTTTGTTTGGCCACTCGTGTTGTGCAGTGTTTTTATGGGAATGTCTAAAGTGGCTTCTGATAGGAGACCTCATGAGAATAAAATATTTCATTTGCAGTTAACAGCTGCCAGATAAAAGAATTTATGCTTTCAATGCTCAGCCTTCACATGTGTGTACATATATGTATATCTATATATATGTATATATGTATATAGAGATCATTAAAAGGGATTCAAGTACTAGCTTTTTAGAATCTATAAAGATAGACTTATATTTCCTTAACTACACACTCTCATGGACATTTACTGAGGTGACAGAGCTTCATTAACTTCACAATAATTTAATAAACGGTTTTGTCCATTGAGGTATGTAAAAAAGTATTTTATTGTTCTGTAAACATTTCCTTTATATCCCTTTAATAGATAAATTAATCTGACGTACCCAGGAAATCTCTTCACTGTGATGATTTGTTCTAGTACAATCTAGTGTTCATCATCTTATGAAAGTTATTTTATGCTTATTTATTCAAAGAAAAAATTTCTTGAACACTTAGTAAGTGCCTGGTCCTGTCCTAAGTCGCAGGAATAGAGTACCAAGGAAGATAGACATGGTCATGGTTCCTGACTTCAAAAAACTTAGACTCTGCATTAAGTCACCACTTCATCTCTCATGATGATTCTCTTGGAGAAATATATGTACCTCACCTGTTTCTAACAAAATCTCAATCAGTAGATGTACAAGTTCTTTACAAATCTTAGTTTAGAAAAGTTGTAGTTTCTAAATTGAAGAAGTTGATTTCCTTCATTGTTTGAATAGTAACCCCAGGCCATATTTACAATTTTGACTTACTCCCTGGCATCCATTCTCCCCCTTCCTTTTTCTTTTTAAAGTAGTATCAGTATGTTTTTAAAAAAAATTTACAAGACACCCTTCCATATATTAATTTGCCTTAATCAACCCTGGATAGTCTATCTTCTAGTTCTAGAAACCTAAGAGTAAACAAATTGATGTGTGGTAATTCCCTGGAAGCTGCTGTTGTTTAGCTGCAGGTAGTTGATCTAAACTGACCAATCAGATTGAAAGGAGAGACTTTTCTTTCATTGCTAGGAGCTAGGTCCTCTTTGTCCTCTCCCATTATATGTGAACAGGAAAGCTTGCAGCCATAGCTGTTACTAGCAGTGAGTTCAAACAGAACCAGCCTTAAAATGCTGAAAAGTCTGTGGACAACAGAGTAGAAGCCCAGAAAAAACCCATAACTAAAATTCCCTATGATAAAATGTATCACTGAATTATCAATTTTTAGGACCTCATCTACTTTCTGCTATGTTAGCTAATAAATGCCTTTTTAATAAATGATATAAGTGTAAGACAAATTATAAATTATATAATATAAATTGTAATAGTGTAAATTATAAACATTCATGTTTAAGATAATTTAAGTTGAGATTTCATTGTTTATTGCTGAGAGCTTGTTAGTATACCCATCAAAAAAGTCCAAAGTGGAATGTTGTAATTGAGTCAGCTACTTCAGGGTATATTATAACAAATAACAGTAATAGCAATAAAAACATGTCATGCTCATCCTGCCTCTCATATTTCACGTTAGAGGAGCAGATCTTAAACTAATAACACATTTGGTGTTTTTGTCACAAAGTTATCAATGTTCTAAGCATTTTAAAAACAATAGATGCTACCCTTTTCAGATCCCTATAACAACTAAAGACTTATAACTGTCTTTGAAATTGAACTGAGTATATTTTAAACCCAGGACAGAAATGCCTTGTGATAAAGTATATGATGTGGGCCAATGATCAAGGATTAACTGATGACCACAAAAAGCCATGCCTTTTTAACATAACCAACAATATCTCATTTACACCTTTTTCATGTGCTGTATGCTCGACACTGAGCATTGTGGAAACTTCAGAGAGGACTAAGTCCTTTTCTCAGTCCTCAGGGGATGATGTCGTGGAGAAGACAAGAGTCTATTAGCCTCACTTCAAGAAGTGCAGGATGAGGCATGCCGAGACTACAGAGAGTCAAGGAGAGAGCAATTCTGATCAGGGCGATCTTAGAGGATTTCCTGTGGAAAGATTATATGAACTTCCAGACTGAGGAAATAAAGTGAGCACAGGGCCTTAAATATAAAGGTACAAAGGTTACAGATTCATAGTTCCACTATTTTGGAAACCTGACTATGAGTAATAGCACTGAAAAGGTATGTTGGCCTAATAAGGAAGACTCTTTAATTCCTGGCTTAGTTCCATGGCTTCATGAAGCATTAAAGGTATGGGGTAGACTAGACTGAAGTGATAAGGGACTCACAACTCCCTGTGACAGACATGGAGGGGTAGAAATTTACTAGATTTAGAAATTGATAAGAAATGCAGATCAGTTGAAAGAAAAATTTGTATCTTTGAATATAGAAAATTCATAAATATGTACAAAGCTTAGAAACTGGAGCAAGTTTGGGAACTTAGATGTCAAGTTTTCCTTTGAAAATGTTTCAATGTGATGTGTTAACAAAATATGCATTATATAACTAAAATCGATAGGATAAAGGTAAATGTTGAATAACTATAACAATAAAAAGTTCCTCAGTTTAATTTTCTATTAAAATTTTCATTTTGAAAGTCCTTAAATTTTGTTATATTTTAAAAATAGCCAACCCATGAAATATTTCATTTTTTAGCCACAGCAAAAACAGAAAGTCATTCAGGAAAGCAAATTATTTCATTGGGCCATACAATACCAAGATAGAATTTTTCACTAGAAATTTAATCCCCAAACCCTTAGTATATTCCCAGAAAATTGTACCCATCCTTAGTTTGCATACCAAGAGCCAGCTTATTATCATGTACCAAATACTCAATGAGTCAGAGAGGAGCTGCCCCCAAAGTAGCTGGCGATCCATGTGTGTCATGAACACATGGTCATGACACACAGCTGTCATCCCTGAAGTTCAGGCCACGGAAGCAGTACCTGAGCCCCTTTCACAAGTGAGCCTAGAAAATTTTTCTGAATTTATTTAATTAAGTGTTGAAGGCTGCCACTGGTGACCAAACAAAAATTCTTTCTCTGAAAAATGGAGATTCTGCACACCCCAAACCCCATTTGCTAAGTGCTAGCAAAAGAAAGAGCTGGAAACATCCCTGTGGCTGGAAACACATGGGAAGGAGACTCTTCCCCGTCACTCTGCTGCTGGAGAAGCCCCAGGGTTTTACTGAGAAGTCATCAGGAGATGTCAGCATGAACTGCCAATCTGCTTTCGGGACAGTAGCTTGCAAAATGAAGCTTCATCATGAGGGACATTCTCCTAATTTTTAAAATTAGAATTGAGAAATAGCAAAGGGGATTTCCTTTGTTGAGTGGGTGTCATCGAGAATCAATGATCTGAGCACTAAGGGATGGCCTTGCTGTCTTCCACTCCCTGGAGTGTATACCTTGTTTTTCTTGGCTCCCATGCCTGCAAGAGGCTAATTGAAGGGAATTATTCCAGTGTAAAAATAAATAAATTCCAGTGTAAAATTGTATCCCTGATCTTTGGCAAAATTACCTACTTACAAAGGCATACTGGATAAAAAGAGTGTAATAAGAGCAAGACTGAAGTTCTTGAGAGATGGAAATGAAACGTAAATTTCTCAGGAATAGAAACAGATGCCTCTGTGTGTGTGTGTGTGTGTGTGTGTGTGTGTGTGTGTGTGCGTACTCATATATTCTAGGGCAGTGGTTAACACAAAATTATGAACTTGAATTATTAATGAAAATCACAGTTCTCAGAAAATTAATTCAAATCATGGATCCATCTGATAGTAGTTGTAGTATGTAACCTAAAACTATCTCATGAGTACCTAGAATTAATATTACTTTTATTCTGTAAACATTTATCAGATTATGCTCTATGTTCATCAAGGAAATCAGTCTAATCAAGTCACTTCGTTAAATACCAGGAGATGCAAAGGCACATAACAGTTCTGAGCTGCTTATAATGTACTTGGGAGAATGAGACATAGCAACTTAAAAAAGAAACCCATATAACAACATGATATGGCACATGAGAAATGCCAGATGCTTCGTGCACCTAAGTGTGTAGGAGCTTATGAGAAGGGGCATTAGAAAAAAACTTTAAAAACTAGCTGGGCATAATCAATAAATAACAGAAGAAAGAGAAGGCTCTTCCTAAGGGCCAATGGCATAGAACTTTGAAGAGACAAAAATAATTACATGCTCATTGGTATGTAACATACCTATGTGTTAATTTCAGCAAGGCAACTACATGTTCAGGGTTTGTGACACAGAGCAGTTACTCCTGTATGATTTTTAAATCATTATATAATTTTAATAACTGTGTCTAGCTCTGTAAATATCTCTGCCCCATCTTGTATTCAAGAAGCATTGTGAATAACTTTTCTCTC
This sequence comes from Uropsilus gracilis, assembly GCA_004024945.1. NCBI lineage: Eukaryota > Metazoa > Chordata > Mammalia > Eulipotyphla > Talpidae > Uropsilus > Uropsilus gracilis. The sequence continues at coordinate 22,314 of PVHY01003335.1, read as the reverse complement.
CTTCCTACTTAGAAATAGCTGATTGCTTTTGTGGAGTGGGCAAACTCAGATCCCTATGAATTTCACGAGAAGTTGAGGATTCAATTTATTCTAAGGGATTTGTTACATAAACAAATGCATCTTGTCAACTTCAGTTGTTGAATAGGATTGAACATGCTGTATTTACTTATGTGCCATCACATTTTCAATATAATGTTCCCATGTCCTGGAGGGGATAAAAAAGGGGTTAGGAATGAGGGTAGGGAGGGCAGATATGATTAATTTCAAGATTGAGGCAGGCTGCCAGAATCCTTTATTAATTTTTAGCCATGCTTCTCTCTCCTTCTGCTTTACTGTTTAGCAATGCTTCTCTTTTCTTACTACTTTACTAAGGCACAGTGACTCACTCAAAGGAGCAAAGAAGCCATTGGCAAAATTGCAGTCATTACTTTCCCAGCCATTTCATTTTGACACTTCATTATGAGGCTAAGATTTAAGTCTGTCAAGAACAGAAGAAACAATTCAAGAGTGATCTTTGACACTTAGGCCAAAGTGCTTCTAAAATAAAACATACTCATTTCTGAGCAAAAACTTCTGGAAGGACTTTTTCTTTTATTGACAAAATAGATTTCCAGTTCTTCCATAGTACACACAATATTTGGACAGAAAATTTTAATGGTTAGAAAGAAAGGAGCTTTAAGCTCGGTATCTCCCACCTCCCACCCCTTTTTTATAGACTTGTCTGCAATCAGTAAACCCAGTGACTGCTCTTTAGTAAGGTTGATGTCTTCTGTTCTGAGAAAGGGTTTAGTTTTTAGGAAAAGAAGAGTGGGATTAAAACTACTATATCACAAAATTACCTGTAAGTTATTAACTCCCCATCACCTAAAGCCTTCTCTTTGCTTTCTTTTTTTTATTGATTACACATAGTACATTGCACATAATTATATATATATGATATATGTACACTATATATAATATATATACTATGTACTACATACTATACTATATATAGTATAGTATGTAGTACATATTATAAGTACATATTATATATGTACTATACTATATATAATACTATATATATATACTATATATAATTATAATATATATTATAATAGATAATATATATTTTTACATTGTTGTCTACTATAATAATATATAGTATATATATATATTTTACGTTGTTGTCTACCCTGAGATTCTCCTCTCCTTGTCACCCATGAATCATCACCTTAATCTCTTTTGCCCATCCTTCCCCTAATTATACTCCTTCTCTTAACTTTCTAATAGCTTTCATTTCCATGGCATCTGGGTGCTGATCCTACTCCCAGCTGTATAGGAATGAAGCTTTGTTCCCTAAATCAACCAGCTCACCCCACTCCTGGTTGGGTCCATCTTTCCCATAGGATTGGCATTGGCACTTATTTGCAATGCAATGAACTATCAAGGTTTTTGTCAAAACGTCTGCATCATAAATAATCATTCTCTGTAGGATGTGACTAAGAAGCACTTAGCCCCAGGAACTGTTGACAGCTATTTTGAGACTAGAAAAGCAGACCGTGTTAGGATGATGTTGATACCATGGAGCAGGGCAGCAGAGACAACATGATTACCTGGTAATATCACTGGGCTGCTGCAGTGGCCTCTGCCTAAAGCCAGATCTCTCTGCCTGCATTAGGTTTTTCAGGCACATAAAGCAATGAATCCCTTCAATATGCAGACCTCTCTGATGGGGATTTTTTGTCACTTGTAACCAAATGCTTCCTACATACTCTATTTCCCTAAAAGTCAAAGGATTCTTTCAAGATGTGTTGAATTCCAGAAAAAAAAAATCATTTAACATACATTGACCATACCAGCATACCAGTAATAGCTTTCTAAATATCTTGTGCTTTGTGATGGAGTGGGGGGTGGGGGGAAGTGATTTTCATTTACTTTATGTGTATCACAAGACCTAAAGAAAATGTCACTCCTTAGATTTTTCCTGGGAGTTCAGGAATTTAAAATACACCTTAAGATTATTTCTATTTAGTGAGTACTAATAAAGTCAGTATATTCCTTTGTCATTTCCTCGAAGAAAAAGGTTGAAAAGAGGTAAAAAGAGGTACTCAGATTTCTAGCTCATAGCTTATACCTATGGGAGCTTTCCTTCTAGGAGGTGTAGTTACAGGGTCACAGTTAGAACAGTCCTGGCTGCAACTCTGGAAGGCATTAACCTCAAAGTCTTCACCCTCCGGAACCTTTTTCTGCTCTTCCTAGTGAGCTAGGAAGTATCTCAAATCAAGAGTTCTTCTTTGCCTTTTCACCTCTTTTGCCCCCCTGTTAAATAATCCCATTCCCTTCTCTTTTTCAAGTTTCTTTCCTTTTCTTCTTTTCCCACTTACCCTTGTCCCACTTTATTCTGGGTTTCCCCCTCTTAATTAATAGAAGCATCTACTTGCTCACTTTTCCAGTTGTCCTCGCCATCATTCCCAATCGATGATTGGTCCCAATTGATGGTTGGGTTGGTCTCCTGAGCATACTGCCATGTGTATCTAAGGTAGCCTTTTTAATTTTAACTTGTGTGCAATAACTAAAAAGTCTGATAAACTACATCTTTTAGCATTTTTGTCCTTGTCAAGTTCTTCTATATCAGTGATTCATTAAGTGTTATTTCCAGATCACCAGTAGTAACATTACCTGGAAACTTGTAAAAAATGTATATTCTTGTACCCTCCTGCACACCTACTGAATCAGAAACTTTGGGGGGTAAGGTCCAAAGAGCTATGCTTTCCTGAACTTTCCTTCCAAATGATAAAGTTTGTGAACCAGTGGTCTAGATTATTTTGCCTCCTCTCACCAAATTGATTTTCGTTTCCCTAATAGATATCTTAGAGGGAGAAAGTTGTGGAAAAGTACTTCCCCTTTAACTTGACAAGATGTCTGTGAAAGTATGTCTGTATGCTGCCTTCTCTGAATTCCAGGGCGAGATCATTCTATTTTCATAAGCTGCAGCTGGTAGCAACTAGGAATATACTTTAGAGTCCTTGCTCCTGGCAACAGTGGCAGTTTTCCAGACCATGCTGGCACTGCCCACAATGGATTCTAGTTTGAAAAGAGATTTTCTTTTTAAAACTAAGAGAGAGAGAGTCCTAAAATGAAGACATCTAGCAATAAAATCATGAATTTTCCCTAGTCCTGTTATTCCTTTGGTATTCTCCATATTGTTCTCCACATGTTCTCAGGACAATTGACCTTCAGAACCATCATCAAATCCTCTCTTTTTTTGGTCTTCCATGTTCATTAGATCTATTAAACCAGGTGTCCCTGTCTTAGCAGCAAGTGGCAGGCTGGTTTCTGCATCTTTCTCCATGACTTTATTTTCTTTTCCTTCAATCCATCTTTTCCCCATATATTTGTTACTAATACTTTTTACTTATTTTTAACTATGATTTTGATTGCTGTAGAGTCTATAATATACATCATTTACTTATCAGTCAACCTTCCAATATCATTAAATAGTATAAAAATCTCATGCTTAAATTTTCCCTTCTGTTATTGTTCATTTTTATTTGAAATGATTTTCCTCAGTGTAATCTATTATTTTTTTAAATTGAGGTAAAGTTGGTTAATTTTTTACATTTTTTTTGAGTATAAGCTCTACCCTTTCATGTCTTACGCTAATAGTGCACCTTCCACTAAAGCTCTCATAGTTCAGTCACAGTCCATTGTATCCCTCCTTACAGATTTAGTTTTCCTTAAATAATCATCCCTGATTATCACTCTTGTTAAGATTCTCTTGGTCCCACTGCTTACAGGTCAAACTCATTACATCTAGAATCCCAGGCTCCCCCTAATCTGATACCAGTCATACTTTCCGAATATCTGGGATACTCTCCCCAAGGGTCCACTAACTGTCCCCTAGCTAGTGTTCATTCCTTCCTTTGCTCATACTGTCAGCAGGATCTGTGATGCCCTCACTTAGCAGAATAATTTAGTTAAAGCCTGTCCTTCCTGCAAGGACCAGCTCAAGTTTCACTGCCACTTACTAACAATGTTGATGACTCTAGGTCAGAGTGCTCCTTGGACTCCAAATTTCCACCACTGTATCATTCCCACCTTTATCTGATATTGCCAACCTTTCCCTCTCTCCCTGTGCAGGACTCCCAAGGTGAGGGTGGGGTCTGTGTTTAGTCAGACTTTGTGTTCACAATGCCTGTTAGTATTGTTTGAACATTTATCTACAAATGGGGAAAATCACGAAGTATTTAAGGAAATGTTAACATGTTTATATTTTAATAAGCTTTATTTGTAGATGTGTAATGTTGTTCTTCTAAGTGTAAAAACTAAATCTGTTATAAATAATGTGCCTCATTATTTTCACTGTTTTGACATTAGAAGTATTAGGAAAACATTCTTAACATGAACATAGCTCAGGTGGCTTCTGTAAATAAATATATGAAGCACATTTTCTTTTTTAAAAAATAACATATATATATATATATATATTTCACATCATTGTGATCCCTGGGGGTTACCCACTACCTCCCCTCCCTGGCCATCCCAGCTGGTCCCCTCCCACAGTTGTGTATTTTTGTTTGGTTGTCCATTATTAGTGAAACCATTTGGTTTCTGTCTTTTTCCTTCTGACTTGTTTCTGCCAATATGATTTCTTCTAGGTACATCCATGTTACCAAAAACTTCATTAAATTTGTCATTTTTAATTGATGCATAATAATCCATTGTGTATATATATATACCACCTTTTTCATCCAGTCATCTGTCTTGGGGCATTTGGGTTGTTTCCAGGTCCTTGCAGTTATTAATAGTGCTGCAATAAACATCCAAGCACAGGTGTCCCTTTGTACCCACATTGAAGTCCTCTTTGGGTGGATTCCCATAAGAGCGATTGCTGGGTCAAATGGTAGTTCCATTTTCATTAGTTTGAGGATCCTCCACACTGCTTTCCATAGTGACTGGACCAGTTTACATTCCTTTCTCTACACATCCATGCCAGCACTTATTGTCTATTTTTTGGATGTGAGCCATTCTTATTGGTGTAAGGTGGTATCTCATTGTGGTTTTGATTTTCATTTCCCTTACTGCTAATGATGTTGAACAGTTTTTCATGTGCCTGATGGCCATTTGGACTTCCTTTTTGGAGAAGTGTCTTTTTAGATCTTCTCCCCATTTTTTAACTGGGTTTTTTGCTTTGTTTTTGTTAAGTTGTATGAGTTCTTTGTGTATCTTTGTTATCAGACCCTTATCGCTTGTATGAAGGGTGAACATTTTTTCCCACTTGGTTGGGATTCTTTTTTTTTCTTTTGTCTCTTTTGCTGTACTGAAGCTTTTTAGTGTGATGTAGTCTCAGCTGTTTATGTTTTCCTTCATTTTTTTTGCCATCATTTTTTTTGCCATGTGTGATGGTAAATGGGATGGTTTTTTTAATTTATTCTTCTGCTTGACTTTTTTGTGTATAGGAAAACTTCTGTCTTCTGTGTTTTGATTTTGTAACTGACTACTTTACTGAACTGGTTTATTGTTTCAAGAAGTTTTTCTGTGGATTTTTTTGGATTCTGTATATAAAGAATCATATCATCGGCATACAATGAGAGCTTCAGTTCTTCTTTCCCTATTTACTCCCTCATGTCATTCTCTTGTCTTATTGCCCTTGCTAGAACTTCCAGTACAATGTTGAAAAGTATTGGAGATAGTGGGCATCCTTGCCTGGTTCCAGATCTTAATTGGAATGATTTTAGTTTTTCCCTGTTTAAAATGATGTTTGCTGTAGGTTTGTCATAGATGGATTTTATTATGTTGAGATATGTTCCTTTTATCCCTAAATTTTCAAGAGCTTTTATCATAAATAGGTGTTGAACTTTATCAAATGCTTTCTCTCCATCTATTGATATGACCATATGGTTTTTAGTCTTCTCCTTCTTGATGTGGTGGATTATATTAATTGATTTTCAAATATTGAATCATCCCTGTGCCCCTGGGATAAATGCACTTCGTCATGGTGAATAATGCTTTTTATACATCATTGCATTCGATTTGCCAAGATTTTATTTAAAATTTTTGCATCCGTGTTCATTAGGAAAATTGTTTTCTTTCTTTGTGCTGTCTTTATTTGGATTTGGTCTGAGATTGATATTTGCTTCATAGAATGTGTTTGGCAGTTTTTCTTCTTTCTCAATTTTTGGAAAAGCTTTAGTAGTGCAGGCATTATTACATCTTTGAATGTCTGGTAGAATTTGTTTTTGAAGCCATCTGGTCCTGGGTTTTTAGGTGGAGTTTTGATGACTTCTTCAGTTTCGCTGCTAGTGATTGGTTTGTTTAAGTTCTCTACTTCTTGTTTAGTTTTGGGTGGTTATATCTTTTCAGCAATCTGTCCATCTCATCCAGGTTGTTGTATTTGTTTGCATATAGGTGTTCATAGTAATCTCTGATTATCCTTTGGATTTTTCATGTGTCTGTTGTAAAATCTCCTCTTTCATTTGTAATCCTGCTTATTTGAGTGTTCTCTCTTCTTTGTGAGGTTTGCAAAGGGTTTGTCAATTTTATTTATTTTTTCAAAGAACTAACTTTTGGTTTTGTTGATTTTCTTGATAGTCTTTTTGCTATCTAGATTGTTTATATCTGCTTTTATTTTTATTATTTCTTTTCTTCTGTTGGGTTTTGGGGTTTTTTGTTGTTGTTTTTCTAGTTCGAATTTTTTTTTGTTGTTTTTCTAGTTCGAATTTCTAGTTTTTTTGTTGTTGTTGTTGTTTTTCTAGTTCGAATAGTTATTTCTTTGGTTGTTTTCTTGCTTGATATGAGCCTGTATTGCTATGAACCTTCCTCTTAAAAAAATGCTTTTGCTGAGTCCCAGACATTTCGGAATGTTGTGTCTTCTTTGCCATTTGTTTCAAAGAAAGTTTTAATTTCTTCTTTAATTTCCTCAGATACCAGTTGAAGCACATTTTCTTTAACAAAAATGTCTAGTGTACTTATGTGTTATTATCTAATATGTTGAACACTGAACAGAATTAAATAGCATTGTAAAGGTTCGAAAACGTTTTTGCCATTGTAAAAATATTTACTGTATAATTGAGGTGATTTTGCTAGAATATTCAAATATTTGTATTTGGAGAAGTTATATTTTAACATCTTATTATATGTATTATTAGCTCATCTTTTCTATTAAATGGGGTATCAACATGGTTAGATCTGATATTCAAAGTAATATTGATATTTATAGTGTTTTAGAAATTAATATTAATAGCTGAAGTAACATACACTCAAAAATTTAAAGAAATACAATTTTTTCACATATTATACCACATGAATTGGTCAAAAGCCTGAATGTTTTACTAAATGGAAATGCAGTTTTTATATTTTTAAGATCATGAGAGGGACTAGAGTTAAGTGCTGCTTTACAGATTCTAGTGGAAAAAAATTATTTTAAGAATTGATAAACATTATTGCTAATTGTTTCTAATCTAAATATGCGGTGTTTTTAAAATGTTTAAGTTTGTGTTCTCAAATAACTTGTGAATATTGGTCTTGTTTACATTACTCATGTGTGATAGAGAAAACATTTATTAAAAGTCTCCTATGTTTATAATAATGCTTACAGAGATCTTACTTTTACACATAGGTACAATTTTTCAATGAGATCTACAGCACTTTCAGCACCAATGTCCCAACACTGTGGCTGAGTCACAGAGGGTTGAGACACAGTCACACTCCTCATGAACCTTTGTTCTGTTCTGTCCAGCTCCTGTCTTTGCCTCCTGCAGGGTGTAATAAAATTGTAGGCCCCTGAACATTTTCAGGGCTCCTTGTGAATCTTTGCCCTGAAGCAGATTATTCCTCAGTTGAGCCCCCTACCCTGGAACAGCCAGCGCTGCCTTGCCAAATTGTTTAGTGTCTTTATCATTGTTTGCTGTGTCTCTCCTTCTGGGACCTGGAGGGAGATTTTGAAGATCCTTTACCCTAAGAGGCTGAACTCAGAGACATTCACTCACAGCGAACTAATGTTAGGATCAAAAACAGAGTTTGGATAAATTATGATTTGTTTGGATAAGGTTGCACCTACAGAACTATTTTATAGTTCACAAAGTAAAATTAGTATTTTTCTAGAGCTATTAGATGAATGATAAATATTAGGGAGTCTGCTTATTCTACTGAACACAAATGTCAGCCTGGTTATCTAAAGGAGTGATCTCATCTCATTTATTCTAAGAAGAGAGCTAAGTACTGAGAAGACATGGTCATTACTTGTCAGTGGAAAACTAATGTCTAATTTTAAATGCTAGTAACTCCCTCCTGTGACTTCCCTTTGATAGGGGGCTCTTGCCCTCCAGGGCATGTTTTCTTCATAAGACTTTGAAATAATCTTTCTCTTTGTTATTTTACCCCTCTGGGTACTTCATCTCAGTCTCCTCTGTTCACCTTCCTCACTTCCCCACCTCTAAATTTTGGAGTGTCTCAGGAATTTACTTTAATTTGTCTTTTTTTTTCTAATGAACTCATCTTGTGATCTCATCTTGTCTCATGACTAAATAATTGTCTGATCAAGGACAACTTTCTATTTAGAGCTCTTATAGCTATAGTCCCAAATGAACCTCTCCTAAATAGCAGACGCATTTATCAGCTCTGCTCAACATCCCTACTGGATATTCTGTTATTGATACTTGCAGGTCCAAAAACTGAGCTCTAGATGACAACTCATCAATCAGCTCTTCGTTCAGTCTTTCCCCTAAGTGGGGTACAAGCAGCTGCAGCTGTGCTCTCTCACTTCCTCAACTCCACTACTGGGATCCATCCTTGACTCTATGTTTTTAGGTCTGAAATGCAATTCTTCCACTCATCCTACAGGACTCATCCAGACTCTAGCTGTTGTGACTGTTTCTACTGTCTTGTTTCTGATAACTTTTCATTGTCTGGAAATACACAATGACTTTCTAATCAATCTGCTAGCTTCCATTCACATCTTCTTTTATATTCTCCATATCAGATTGATCCTTTTAAAATTTGAAGTCCAACTTGCTCAAAACTATCCAGTGACTTTCCATCTCACAGAATATAATAAACTCTTAAACATGAACCACAAGATTCTTTGCATGCCTTGGATATTTCTCTGACATTCCCCTTTTCATGCTCATCTTCAGCAATGTTGACTTTCTTATTGTTCTTCACTCTCCTCTTAAGGGTTTCTATAGCTTTCATGTCTTCTGCATGGAATACTACACCCACATATTCATTTAGCTCACTCTATTACTGTATTCCACTTGCTGCTAAAGTGTTACCTCATCAGATTGGTCTTATCTAAAATATTTGACTCAGACCTCTATCACTCCCTTTCCCCTTATTATTCTCATACTTGATACATGAATTTCTTATTTATTTGCTGCCTTATTACTGCTTTGCTAGAATTTAAACTTTATGAAAGCCTAAATGTTATTTTTCTTTAATTGCTGTTACTTTAGTGCTTACAAAATTATTGATCGCATGGAAACATTCAGTGAATGGGTGTGTTAGGAGTCCTGTGTGGGAAAGAAGAAGAAATGAGATGGAAGAGATAGCGATCTGTGGGGCTAGCCCACAGAATAGGGATCCTGGGAAGCATGTCCAGGTCCACTTTAATGTAGGTCTGAAGACCCTTATATACCTTGGCAAAGAAAGGTTACAATGATGTAATGAAGAAGTAGCAACCTGATTCCCAAAGGCATACATGACAAACAGCAGGAGGATGTGGGGATGCGTGATAATAGGAGAATTTACCTGTGGGGTAACAGTCATTATTATTAGTCATATGTCTCTTGGGTCATTCCAAAAAGGTCAGGAAGCTGGATTACCGGTGAGAAACATGCTGTTGACCACCCTTTAGTGTGCCAGAGGAGGTGGAACATATAAAAAATATTTATTTTATCTTAAAGTATATCTCTAAACCTGTCTCCACACCTCAAAAATGAGTACTGAATGAATGAGTGAGTCAATAGAGATACCATTTTATAAATAGAGCACTTAGTGTGTAATCCAAGTGTCAGTTCACTGTTCCCTTAAACATTGTTCTCCTCTGAGAGGGAATATGGAGGAAAGGCAGATTGTCTTATATACTCTGGCAGTCCACACAGCCTTTGACCCTTAGTGTTCTGCATCTTGTGCTGCACCCCAGCTCCTCACTGAAGGTGGCATGCTGTTTTTTTTCACACTATCTCCAGCACAGAAAGCACATAAATAAAAGTGAGGCTTTTCACACTTCCTGCCTTTTTATCATTTCTTTATTCTTTATTGTACTCTCATACAAGTACACCAGATTTAACAATTTTTTTAACATAATAAGTTTTAGCATATACACAGGTAGATATTAAAACTGTATATGTACTGTTTCTTTTCCCATAAGGCAGGAGAAAAGTATTTAAAAGTATTTAAACCAAGCATTTCATAGGAAGTCTATTTATAACCATTAGCTCCTGTGTTTGAGTCTACACTTATCTCTTTTGCAAGTTAGCCACAGTAGGCACACATTTTTCCCTGCCTCCCTCATCCCCCCAAACAGCTGATTCCCCTGCAGGAACCATTTCCTTTCTTCTGTTAGTACATGTCTCAAAATCTGAGTATAGAGTAATGCTGGGGATTTTCCACAGGACAAGTCACCATTGTTCTTGGGACTTGATTTCCTCAAACAGATTCTCTTTTGAGGAAAGAGAATTATCTTTTGATTGTTTGTAATTTCAACATGTTTCTGTCATTCAGATCTCTCTCAAAGACAATAATCTTCATTTTCTATAAGGTTCATATATTCTAAATATATGAAGAAAAAAATTAAATATTTTCTCCCAAATTATTAAAGCTGGCCTCTCTCACAGTGGTTAGTGTATTATTTTCTCCCAAATTATTAAAGCTGGCCTCTCTCACAGTGGTTAGTGTATTACTATAAAATATTAGCTCCCTTTTTTCACACCTTTGCAGTTTTTTTTTAACTTTAATGAAGTTGTTCTGTTGTCTTCTGTTGTTGTGGTTTGTAATAGGAACTCTGATAAGGTTTAAATCTGTTTTTCTTTATTTATTGAATCTTTTTTTCTCAAGATACTTAAAGATTTTTCTTTGTCATTCCAGTAGTTTATGATATTCCTTGGAATGATTGCCCTTACAATTCTTTTGCTGTGGGTTCATTGAACTCCTTGGGTCTGTCAATTACAGTTTTCACAAATTTTTCTGCTTCTCAATCTGAATCTTCAAATTTGACATATGCCAGACTGTTTGATATTATTTTATAGGTTACTGATGTTCTTTTTATTTCTCTTTTTAGTCATTTTACTCTATATACTTCATTTTCCATTTATATGTTAAATGCCAGTTTTTTGTGTGTCATATTTTCTGTTAATTCCATCTCTCTCTCTATATATATATATATTTTTTTGTTTGTTTGTTTGTTTGTTTGTTTGTTTTTTGAGACTAGGTCTCGCTATTTTTGCCCATGGAACAGCAGGCTCTCGTTGGCCGGGGTACCACAGACTCAAGCGATCCCCAACCTCAGCTTTTCAGGTAGCTGGGTTTACAGGTGTGCACCATCACACCCAGCTATTTTTTTGGAACTAGGTCTCGCTATGGGCCCCAGGTGGGACTCAAACCACAATCCCTAGCCCCTGGCCGCTTTGTAGGCTGAAGCTTACAGGCACGAGCCACCGTGCCTAGCCTCCATCTATATTTTTCTAAATTTTAAGATTTTATAGTTTTTGTTGCCTGAGGATCAATGTAGGAATATTTAATATCTTTCAGTTATCTTTTCATTGTGCTTCTGCCTTTTTTAACTATTGAATATGCTTAATTAGCTGTGTCTTTTTTAGGTCTGGCTTTTGAATAATTTTACTATTGTTTATATGTCATATTTTCCTGTTTCTTATGGACTGCAAAATTTTTGAAGAGCTACAAGACATGAATTTTAAGTATCACAGTTACTATTTTTTAGTTTCTTTTCTAGCTTTGTCATAGATACTGTATTTTAGCCTTTAGTTTCTGGCTTTATTATGACATTTGTCATAAATTATGACAATTTATAAATTATAAAAAATTTAAGCCTATTGTTAAGCTTTGTTAAAAGCTATTCAGAGTTATTTTGAACTTAAGGCAACATATACCTATTAGTAATAATCTTTTAAGAATTCTCCCTGGTAGTCTCTGTGTTACTAAAACTTCCCATTCTTGCTTGTAGGAACACAGACTTCCAGTCTTGTATGTGCCCTGGCCATTATTCAGTTTATTGCTCTTTAGTTTTCATCTTCCTTTTCTACCTCAGTAATTCCTTTCACACATGCAGAAGTCAGTAATTAGGCTAAAATTCAAGAAGACCTTTGCATGGGTCTTCTTGCACTCTTGCTCTCTCTGCAAAACTCCTTTCTGAAATTCCTCCCCAGAAAATACTGGTCTTTTTAAGTTGCCTAAACTTTCATCTCTATCTCCTTATTTTAGGGAGACTCTCAGGTTTTACCTCCCTTGCAGTGTGGGCTGGAAACTGTTATAGGTAGTAAACTGGAGTTCCTAAGGCTCACATCATTTCTTTCTGTTAGGTATTTTCAGTCTACTCTGAATCTTGACAGTGTCATTGTCAAAGATGTCAGAACTTTGACAGCATTTGAGTCATGTAGAGCAGGAGGATAACATTAACTTCTGTTATTTCATTATGACCAGAAGTGATTTTCAATTTGTTAACAGCTTAAGCAATAAAATAAATAAATAAATAAAATAAAAGTCTTGAGAAATTCTAAACTAGCACATAAATTAGTAAAGTTGTTGATTTATCTTTTTTGGAATTACTACTTAATTTGATCTGAATCAAGACAGACTGGTTGTGTTCTATTTTATGGACATCAAAACACTATTAGAATAAATTGTCTTTAGCACTGATAAGTAAGATTAAATCTGTATCACAACTATTTGTGAAGAGTCGGTGTGAAATCCAAGTGGGTTGTAGCAACACCTGTGTGCTCCAGATTTAATTCAAAATAAAAATATAGCCAGAATGTTTCAAGAATACCCATGGGAAATATCTCTAATTATAAGTAGCAGATTATTCATATTCATTCATTCATTCATTCAATCAACAAATATTGAGGATGCAAAGATGAATAAAGCATGGTCCCTGCTGTTTGAGAATATCATAGTTAATAATCTCCAGAGAAAATTAAGCCTCAGGCATGAAAAGGGCTTGCAATAGAAGACATTACCATTTGGGGAATGCAGCGTATTATATATGGCAACAGCATCTCTTTCAAAGATGAGTTCTGGGGAAGAAGATGCTGGCAGGGATAGGTAAGGAGCAGAGCCTCAAAGTCTGACTGTGTTCTCCTATGGTCTTGGAGAAGATGAGAATTAATAACAGAGAGAAATGAATAAAATAAGAGGAGAGCAAGAGATCTGTGTTTTAGAAAGTTGATTCTCTTACTTCAGTGGTAAAATGAAAAACAGTGGAACTAGAGAATGGGACTGGAAACAAGGAATTCCTAAACTGGAAATTTAGGCATGTTTCATTTGGAAGCTGAACTGATTCAGTAAATAGTGAATAACTATAAATAGTGAAAAACTGATTCAGTAAACAGTGAATAACTATTCAGTAAATAGTGAATAACCAGGAAATAGTGAATAACTACTATCTCCAAGTCAAATTCAAAATTTGACTCCCTCTTCTTTGGTAAATTTATATGAGAAATTAAACTTGAAGGATTAAAGGAAAAACTCAATGTACCGATAAAAAGTTTCTATTTACATGAAAAAGTGAAAGAAGGATGACTATTATCAACTTGTATTTTATTATGGGGAATTTAGAACCTATGGAACATGTAAGCAGTAATTTCCAGTGAGCAATAAGGCTCTAGATCAAACAAGACTATCCAGTAGAACTATATGTTTAATATGTAGCCAATACTCTCATGTGGTTCTTAAGCACTTATATTTCTAATGCAACTAAGGAGGATTGTTATTATGTTAGCTGCAAGTTATTTAAATTTAACTAGACATATATAAGTAAAGGCTACCATGTTGGAAAGCATGAACCTAAAATTTGGTAGACTCAAGCTCTCATTTATTGAGTGCTTCTAGTATGTAAGAATTTTATATGTATTTTCAAGTTATTTATTCATGTCAGTTACCCTATGGAGAGTATTATAAAAGAAACAAGTAAAGTTCTTGCTTAGTCTACCCTTTAAATGATAAAACTTTTTGTTGTAGACAAGAGCATATATGCTCTGAAATACATGTACTTTGTTAGATAATTATGCATCTTTCACAACCCAGTAACAAATTTATGTTTTATTTATGTTCTATTCCAGGTGGTTTGCTCTGTTAGAGATTCAAATATTTATTACTTTAATATTTTATAAGTACGATTGTAGACTTCTTGACCCATTACCAAAACAGGTAAGTGTTTTCAGAATTTTGAATAGACTGATTTTCACATTTGACGAAAGCCCTGGTTCCTTGGTTTTCATGACTAAAAAGGATCTGCTGATCTCCTCACCTAGGATTTCAGCAGTTACCTATGTTGAACCACTTTAGAGGATAGTCCCCTTAATTCTGGCTCTGATTATGTACCCTTTACCCTAAGACAAGACCTACTAACAAGTGTTTCCACAATTTATAGTACAGGAAGCTCCTAATTTTGACCCTAGTCCAATTTTAACCATTTTCTGGGCCAAATGAACATGACCTTGATGTTAGGTTTGTTTCCCTAGAAAGAAATGTATGTGGATCCAATTCTGAGTCATCCATTTTGGAGACAAGTCATAGCACTTCGTACATTTGGGAAACAATATCATGGAAGAAAATAATAAAGACTGAACAAAAATGAAATCCTTGATCCTGTTTCTACCTCTGCCCATTGAGTATTGCAATCATTTATTTACCTCCTCTGTATTTCTGTAGGCCTGTTTTCCCAGACCAGTGACTCTCAAACTGCTACAACCATTAGATTCACCTGCAGGGAGTAGTGTTGTGACAATACAGAATACTGGGCTCTACCCTTAAGAGTTTCTGATCCAGAAGTTCTGGAGAAGGATTTGAGAATCTACATTTCTAACAAGTTCAGGGGGTTGCCAATGCTGTTGCTCTGTATAGCACACTTTGAATGTAACTGTCCTAGGAAATAAAGGAAAGTTCAAGTTAACTTCAAATGTTTGAATGTAATTTTGGAAACTCTAATAAAAAGGCTGTTTAAGGGTGAAGCTCAGAAATGTAACTATAATCTCAGGGCTATTCACATAGCATTTTGTGCTTCTAACTTACTCTTGATATAATAAGGCTAATATGGAGGGATAAATAAAACTCTTGGGTGACATTTCAATAGGAATTATGTAAGCATATAAATGGCATGGATAGTCTTATATTACTGACAAATATGCGCATTTCAGCACTTTTCCTTAATTTCTTTTGCACGTCTATTTTGAGCACAAGTAACTATCAGGTGACAAAGAGCTTTCAGTATCCTACCATGAAAGAGAAATAAGATCATCCTTTAGAAAGGTTCCCAGAGAGTATGAAGCTTTGCTGTCAAGATGAAGGAACAGTGTTACACTCACCAAATGCTGGTTCCTGATCCACCAAGTTATATGTCATGGTTTGTCCAAGAAAAACTTCATTCAACTACATTTCTTCCAGCAAGAGGGAGATTTTCAAATTATAAGGATACGTTTGTTAAAACCATGTTGTATCTAACCACAGAGATCAGTCATTTTGACCACTTCCTTAGGCAAGATTTTCCCAGTAGTTTCTTCTTAGGTAAGAATCTTATTAGCTATATTTATTACCTTGTACTATATAGACCCTACTTCCATTTTCATACTTTAAAGTAAGAACATTTCTTGAAGAAATATTACCTCAGTTTGAAAAAGATGCAGGTCTAAATAAATTCTCAAAAATAAGTATATTATCACAAAGGGCATTTACTTTTACAATTCTTGAAAGAAAAAGATCATCTAAACTTATTAATTAAACTTGTTTTAATAAGTTGTAAATGAAGATGTCAAAAAAAATACAGAAAATAACCTCAAAATTACTAAGTTGGTGTAGGAGATGGGTTACTGGGGTTTGTTCTGAACACCATTGTCAAGTGCAGGAACATCACTGAACTTGGAATCAGTTCTCCCTGATGAATACAATTGTCATAGTAACAAATATCAATTACCAGAACCCCCAAATTTTAATTTTGCAACAACCTACTGTTTTCTCTTACCTGAAAGGAATTTTTAAGGAATTAATTTAATTTCAGTTTTCTCCTGTAACAAACAAGTAATGAAGAGATGCTACACAAGTTTCCAGAAATTCTGTCCAGACACTCACATCAGGGGCCATTCCATTTTGAGCTTTCATAAGCAGACCCACTCTAATGCTTTTGCTGTTGCAGCTCATTTTTGCCAACACAGTGAGGTTTTGTTTAGTTGGTTGGTTTGGGTTTGCTTTACTTTTTTTGAGGGGGGTCATAGATCCTTAGAAAATATTGTAAAATCTGTATATCATCTTTTTAGAAAAGCACATACCTTTTCATACACACAAAAGTATTGGTGTATTTCAGAGACCATGGAAACCCTGCAATTCTTTCTAGCTGCTTCCTTAAAAATCTCCTCACCAAAGAGCCTTTGCATTCTATCATGATGATAGACTGATGATATAAATTGGACCATCCCCCTCTTTCCTTGCCATGGTCTTCCCCCGCCCCAGCTCTCAAGGCTGACAGAACAGTAGCTTTCCTTTTCATGTTTCTAAACCTCTACCTCTATTTATTATTTGCAATAAACAGACCTGCTTCCTCACCCAAACACACATGAAACACCCTTGTTCATAGTTGGACATATCAGAACATTTGAAATTCATAAAATGTTCTTCTGGAAAATTTTAATCTTTGGTACTATGTAACAGTGGTTATGCCACCACAAACACGAAGTTGTTTTGTAAACAGCTCTAGCATGTGGCATAGTGGTCTCATCCAATGATTATAAACGAAGTGTGACAGCTTTGAGACCAAAAATATAGAAAGAATCTTATTTGTACTGTCCTCTTTAGCCAAGCTAAACCTGGCAATGACCTTGAGATGTGCAAAATTGTGAAGAGATTGCATTAGAATAAGGGATCTGCTTTCTTTTCCATTCCTTGGAGATTAACACTATGCTTGACATTGTGACATTGTGAACCCCAACAAGCAAACACTTCCAGTCTTTTATACCAAATTCAGTGCCTCTTTGAAGTGATTATGACTGAATGAACTTTAAGTCTGAAACTATTACCTTTTGTCTCTGAATCTAGAGTTCTCTGCACTTGGTGGGAGTCCAACAGCCAGAAGGACCATGTCGAATTGAATTTAAAAAGAGAAAATGACATCTGTCGGATCTACGGAGGGCCAGGGCTACTGGATGACCTCCTGCCCTCCGTACACTCAGCAGTCAGTGCCTCAGCCTGCACGAGCTCTATTAGACCATGCTGCTTAACTTTGTTTTAGGACTTAGTTCAAGAGAATGCCCAAATGGTACGTGCATTCCATATCTCAAGAGTAGACCGGGATTCTGACATCACTTTCAGTGACATCACTTTCATCACTTTCAGTGACATAAAGACATGGCTTACGGAAGATGTTTAAAAGATCCACAAACAAAAAAGGCATTCTTCAGAATCTGGTTTTCACCATATTAAAACTTGAAATATAAATAACATCATTTGAATGAAAATCTCAATGCAGTAAATTTACTATGAAAGCCATGTACCTAAATTTCAATTTTGGAAAAGGCTAAAAAGTCTTAGATGCTAAAATTTTGAATAATTATTCATGAAAATTTTTATTTTTTCTTAGTATGATTTTTAACTGGCAAGTGGAATTTTTAAGCTCTTTTAATATACTTCTTTATTATGAACACATCTAATGTCAAAACCCTGGATAAAACAATAGATCTATGAAGACAAGGATCATGTCTTAGATTCATGTATACACTCAACAACCACTGGGACAGCACCTTCTATATAAAATATACTCAAAAGATGTAATTGATTGATTTGTATCTTAAATCAAAATGAAAGCACTCTTTTGACTCAAGGTGTTTGTAATTTGAGAGAAAATATTTTTGCCAATGTATAGAAACACCAAATAAATTGCTGTGTAAAGACAAATAACATCTGCATCTATTACTACTTTAGACTTAAGCCTGAAATATTTGCTGTGAAATCCAGAAAAGAAATCCTCTCCTGTTCAGAGGAAACACATAACCCTAATAATAGTCATCAGTGATGTCATGATTTGTCTTTCAATAGTAAATAATGTGTCTTGCCTCTCATATCACAATAAGTAACCTTTGCAGTACACACTGTCCTCTGGACTATTTGTTCCCCTGTGCTGCAATTATCCCATGAGGTTGATAATGATTGCTTAGTCATCTATTTCCTATCAAAGAGCAGATGACTCTCTAGGAGAAAATTAAGTATTTGGGAGTGCATTAGCTCCTCAAGACCACTACAGTGGTTTGCAAACTTAGCTAGTGGTTCCTAGCTTAGATTAGCAGTCTTCAGCATCTGGAGACAGAAGGGACTGAAGAAAGCAATTTAAGAGTCCATAGCCAACCTGATAATTGAAGACCACACCACGGCAGGTTCTGCAGGTAGGGCTAGAGTGTTGACAAAGAGGGCAGTCCTTCAAGCAGCTAAAGCCACAAAAGAACATTTAATATCCATGACAGCTGGATTTGTAGCCACTTAGGGCTTAATATTTATCTCCTTTTTGTCTTGTAGTAAAGAGGAATGTTAGCTGACAAGGTTATGCACTTGAAAAAAATATAGACACAGTTGACCTTTGAAATAATGAGAACTAGGCTTGGTGGTCCCATGTTTTCCCCTAGCGTGGGATTTTATTTTTATATTTATCTATAACATAGAACATGGGTTTTTGGGAAAACAGAGCCTAAGACAGGAGTTGTGTGCAATGCAGATAGTTATTTGAGAAGTGCTGCTTTGCTGCCAAGCAGCAGAAGTAAATCATGAGTATGCCAATACTAGGGTGCATTATCAAGGTATTGTAGCCTTAGGAGGTTGGTTTCATAGATCACCTGAGAAATATATGTACCTCCCTCCAAGTATTGCCTTCTGAAAGCCAAGAGATGGGAGTAGCTACCAACTGACTTTGTTCTCATGATTAATGGTGACCCAAAAGACATTAACCCTGCACTTCAAGCAACATTTTTCTGTAGGCCCAGCAAGTTTTCATAGCTTCAGAGAAATACTACAGTCTAAAGTTGCACAACTTGTTCAGTGTGCCTGAAATCAGAGTTGGCCCAAGAGAATGTGAAATTGAGGCACCAGAGATATCTGATACACTCCTGCCTTGCACCCCTCAGACCTACTAATGCACCACATTAAGCTAAATCCATCACCCAGACTTCAAAGTTGTGGGTGCCACCATCTTTAATATAGACCTAAGACACAAGGATCAATTTAAGAAACTACGGTTCTCATTTTTGCTATTGGATATGAAGCCATATTGAATATTCATTTCACTTCACACACTCTAGATTTCTCTCCCCCTGACACAACACTTAAACTGATCTGGGCTGCTTGCCTAGTGAAATGAACCAGACCTAATCCCTGACAGATTTGTGCCATAGTAGCTTTGCTTTTGTCAAGCTGTGATTACAATTCATATTATTACTAGGTATGAAGGTAACAAGGTGCCACTGTGAATTTTCTAGGTTTCAGAATACTGCTTCCTCTTTTCCTACAGCAGCAACCTTCTGTTGATAGCCCAGTGTTAATTTCTCCCACCAAAGTGATAATTCCTTCCCCTGACACTTGGTCTAGCATCGTGAGTGTTCTATCAAGTGATAGCTGTAGCATCAGGTTCAATGGAAATCTTATTCTGTGATGGGATGGAAGCATCCTCTTCTTTCTGGGCACTGGGGCCTCTCATCTAACAGAGCCTAGACTTGCAGGAAAAGGAAGCACAGATTCCTTTGTATGTAGTTATGAAAAAAAGGTCAATCCTATTTCAATCCTTTTGTTCTCAGACCTGTATACTAGTTACTAGTTACTGGGGACATTCTAGCTACTGATGACAATGCAGGCCATTGTGATGCTTTGGATGCATAGTGCAACCTGGAAAAGAATCCCAAATCCACAACGATATCATCCTTAAGAGAGCACCTTATTTGCTTCCAGATAATATGCTGATATCAGTGACTTTCATATTCCTAGGTCATCAGTGAACTCTTATATTCTGAGGTGCTGTGATGAAAGAACTCATGCTGGCACAACAGACATTTTGTGACTCCTCCAATGGTGCTGTTGTGTATTATTTGCAATTAAGCATCAATATTTTGTGCCACCTGGATATCTAAAACCAAGAGGACCTCAAAGGATCTAAGTGCAAGCTTACCTTCCAAGTCTGCTCCCACTGAGAAAGTCCTCTGGACAAACAATCCTCCCTGTCAAGGGAACAAGTACATTATCTGTTTGAACGTCCCTCTGAATGACAGATACGTCCCCACATTGCTCTGTGCTTACCAGCTGCACAGTCATGTGATAAATTTGGGCCAAGGGACTATAAAAAGAGTGTCAACTCCAAGCTGAAACAAGGACATAGGAAGAGATAAAAATTATCCTTATTTTCACTTTCCTCTGGTGACATGATGAAGGAACTATGCAGCAACAAGAAGCCAGAGCCTCCATCAACCTGAGTCCCTGAGTGTCCATGAGGAGGAAAGAATCCTTCCCTTCCATCTACACTGAACACGCTATTTAAGCAGAAGACAGTGATGTTTGCTACCCCACATAAACTAGTCTGCCTGAACAATCTAAAAAAAAAAAAATCTCAAATTCCTGTTCTGTTTTATGCCATTGGTCTTCTATTCTCTGATTTATTTTAGAGGAATATGCAGTTCCAACACACTGCATACCAGCTCAAGTGTGTTAAGGCTTACACTAAAATGACTTCATGCATATGCTATGCAATAATGTCTTTTTAAAGTCATAACTGAAGTTAAAATTATATTTTATCTGTTGTGCTTTATTTTTTTCAGTTCTTGGTTGGTTTATAAAATAGAAAGGAATTCTCCACAAAATAATTTCTAAGTGAGCCACCTAGACATTATCTGCCCACTTAAGAGGCAGTGAATTAAAAATATATATATGTATATATATATATATTTATTGATCATCTACTGTGTATTAGGCACTGATAAGTATCAGAACAGGAAAGTTGATAGCCAATCACATTCATAGAGTATCAGAATAGGAAAGTTGATAGCCAATAACACTCAATTTCCAACCCTGTAACTTTTTGATATGTGACTTTTTGCAAATTTTCCCTTGATAAGTCTGAGACCAATAATGCATACCCTTTAGCACTGCTGTGACTTGAATTAATTGCTTAAACATGAAGCCTCATTTAGTAAATGTAAAATGTAACAATATTACCTAGTAGGTAATACTCTTATTGAGTAATAACCAAATCTATGAAAATTGAAATTTTCTTTGTGTTTTATCAAAAAATATCTTGCTAGCATCTATCAAGATATTTTCTTTTCCAAAAATAAAAGAACTGGAAGTTGTTAAGCTTGTTAGAATATGTTGCATAGTTGAAAACCTTTTCCTTTATGACAATCAAGAAAATTATTTCAAATCACTTTTTCTCCATTTAATCACCCCCTTGTGAAATAGTGTATCCATAAGCAATGGAAGTGATTCATTATTTTCCTCTCCATGTGTTAGCTGGCCACAGTTAGCTGGCCACAGTGTTTATTTTTTTTTTTTCCCGGCAAAAGTAGAATTTTAATAATGATATTTCAGAAAAGTTTCTTTCAGTTTTACAACTCACTGCTGGTAATAAAGTATACATTTTGTATTATTTTCAAATATGGGGAAATATCTCATTTCTTTCATTTATGAACTATAAGATTTCAGAAGTTTTCAAGCTCTGCTTAGTACTTGGATCAGCTTTTTTTTTTGAGTTGACAATACTCTTCAATCACTTCTTGATAACTATTAGGCCAGCATATTGTGGATTTTATGTTTTTTGCCCGTGGAACCGCAGGCTTACGTTACCCGGGGTACCACAGACTCAAGCAATCCCCAGCCTCAACTTCCCAGGTAACTGGGATTACAGGTGCATGCCACCACACCCACCTGTTTTTCTGGGACTTGGTCTCGCTACATGCCCTCAGTGGGACTCGAACCTTGATCCCTGGTCCTGGCGGTGGCTTCCTAGGCTGCCACCTACAGGCATGCGCCACCATGCCCTGCCTAAATGTATATCTTCTATTTTAAGTTTATCACTCCTAATAAATGATTGCTTTCAATAAAACCAAAAACTTTGTTACAATTCACTTAAAGTATTTTCTATTTTGT
>PVHY01003334.1:31702-109802 GCA_004024945.1 Uropsilus gracilis | reverse complement strand
CCTCCATTCTCTCTTTTTTTGGAGAGGAGGTTTTTTGATATTCAAGGTCTTTTGTTATTCCATATGAATTTTTGTAATTTTTGTTCTATCTCTTTAAAGAATGTCATTGGAATTTTTAAGGGGATTGCATTGAATCTGTAGATTGCTTTTGGTAGGATGGCCATTTTGATGATGTTAATTCTTCCCATCCATGAGCAAGGAATGTCTTTCCATTACCTTGTGTCTTCTTCTATCTTTTAGTAGCGTTTTAAAGTTTTCTTTGTATAGTTCTTTTACGTGTTTTGTTAGGTTTATTCCCAGGTATTTAATTGTTTTTGGTACGATGGTAAATGGGATGACTTTTTAAATTTCTTCTTCTTCTGCTTGGCTTTTTGCGTATAGGAAGGCTACTGATTTCTGTGTGTTGATTTTGTAGCTGGCTACCTTACTGAACTGTTTTATTGTTTCAAGAAGTTTTCCTGTGGATATTTTTTTGGGTTCTCTATGTATAGAATCATACCATCTGCATATAATGATAGCTTCAGTTCCTCTTTACCTATTTGTATCCCTTTTATATCTTTCTCTTGCCTTATTATCCTAACTAGAGCTTCCAGTACAATGTTAAAAAGTAATGGAGAGAGTGGCATCCTTGCCTAGTTCTAGATCTTAACTGGAATGATTTTAGTTTTTCCCCATTTAAGATGATGTTTGCTGTAGGTTTGTCATAGATGGCTTTTATTATGTTGAGGTGTGTTCCTTTGATCCCCAGTTTTTCAAGGGCTTTTATCATAAATGGGTGCTGGACTTTGTCAAATGCTTTCTCTGCATCTATTGATATGATCATGTGGTTTTTGTTTTTCTTCTTATTGATGTGGTGGAGAGGTGTGAACTTATACCTGTAAGATACACAGTATATAAACCAACAACCTTAATAACCATTACATTGATAAACATAATTAAAATTTAAAAAAATACATAAAAATATACATATAGTCTTTTGAAAACCAGGTTTTTATTGAGGTATAATTTATAATAAAACTCATTCCTTTTAAGTAAGTTGGTAAGTTTTGACATACACTTGTGTAACTACTACCCAAATCAACACATAGAACATTTATCTCTCCCCAAAAGTCCTCATGTCATTTGCAAACCATGCCCTCTTCCTCCTCCAACCCTTGGCAACTAGTGTGTTTTCTGTTCTTACACTTTCACCCTTTCTAGAACTTATTGTGAATGATAGACAACCTTTTGTGACTTGCCTTAACATAATACCTTTGCAATTCATTCAGGTTGTTGTGTGCATCACTGGTTTACTCCTTTTTATTGTTGAGTAGTATTCCATACTGTGAATGTATTACAGCTTATTTACGCATTCACCATTCATTGAACATTTGGGTTGTTTCCAGTTTGGGGTATTATAAATAAAGCTGCTATGACCATTTGCCCACACGTCTTTGTGTGGGTATGTGTTTTTACTTCTGTTGGATAAATACCCAAGAGTGAGATTTCTGGGTTGCATGGTAAGTGTGTGCTTAACTTTATAAAAACCTGACAACCTTTTTCAAAAGAACAGAACATTTTACATTCCTAGCAGCAGTGTATGAGACTTCTAATTGCTCCACATCCTTATCAACTTTTGTTATTTAGAAATTTTTAATTTTAGCCATCCCAGTGTGAATGTATATCTTATTGTTGTTTTAATTTATATTTCCCTAATGACTAATATTGTTGAGTATCTTTTCTGCACATTTACCCTCCATAACTCTTCTACAATACTATGTTCCAATTTTGGAGCCAATTTTTAATCTCTTTTCTCTTGGTCGTCTTACTGAGTTGCATTTTGAATATATTCTGGGTACAATGTCTTAATCAGATAAGTGGTTTGCAATATTTTCTCCCTATCTGTAGTTTGTGTTTTCTTCAACAGTGTCTTTCAAAGAGCAATTTATCAGTTTTCCCCTTTATGGTTTGTACTTTTTGTGCGTCTTAATACATTCTCAATAAACTTTCACAGTCATTAATATATATATGTATAGGGCACAGATCCTACTCACAAGGACCTGGCTGCCATGGGAACGCTACATGGAAGGGGTTATTCTTGTGCTAGCTTTGATTCCTCCGGACTTCTGCTTCCTCCTTTGGGAATGGAGAGAGTGATTTGGATTAGGCTTGTCATTTTTTAACATTTATGTGTGTCCTCACTGTCATCCAGACATTGAGGCTTTTAAAATTACATAACTTTCCTTCACTAAGCAGACTAATCATCACCCAGCCTTATAAGTGGCTTAAATGCAGACAACTGAGTTTTTAAGAGACTATGCTGGGGTGTCGGATGATGAGATGAGGAGGACATTTCTGCTCACTGTGACTTGACACTCCCAATGGAGCATGTGTATAATGCATTTGACTCCAGGTCAGGCTGCATGGCTGAGGTTAGGCATTGTAAGACATGACACAGGTTAGAAGTCTCAGCTGCCTTTTTGGAATTCTGAGGCTTTATTCAAAACGTATTTGGTTGGCATTTCTGATTGAAAGCTTGGGTGGGTTTAAGCCTTAATGAGAATCACCTTGGTCTCTGGGTCTTTGAAAACAATAGAGTTAAGATAAGTGGGGCATATTGGGAGGGTGGTGGTGAATTGACATGTGGACCTTTGAACGGTGAGAGGGTGGTATAAGATATTGGTGGGAGGGGCTGTGTCTTCCCTGTATCAGTCAGATCCGCAAACATCTTCGCTCTTGCCATGGCAAGATCCCTGTGGGTAGGGGAAAACAAAACACTGTAATGGGTGATTCTGGGCCTCCTTTGGAGATGCACCAGCTGTCCCTGATAGACTTCCTGTCCTGCATCCTTCTCTAAAGCTAAATAAATGCCTCACTAACTGAAAACCTGTTTATAACTAAACCAAAACAAACCCTAGAAGGATGACTGCAGAATTAAGGCTAAAGAGGGGGAAAAGAGGGTGGGGGTGGCAACAAAGTAGAGAGGGAATCCAGTGGCCTAGGGTAAAGGACTATGGGTTTTTTGGTGGTAGGGTTGATGTGGTCGCCTACAGCTGAAAACTGTATTTCAGCTATTCCCCTGAATCACATACCGTGTTGTGAACCTATTCCCCTGAATCACATACCGTGTTGTCAACCTATTCCCCTGAATCACATACCGTGTTGTAAACCAATGTTACCTCAATAAAGAAGAAAAAACCAGTTTGTATCATGTAAGTCTGATCACAATCTTGAGTACATCATGTGAATAACTGTGCTGCTGCACTGGTTGTGTAAGGGATGAGGGGAGAGTGAATAAGGGTTATAGCAATGCAAAGGTGAGAATAGTGAACATCTGTATCCATGACGAGCGCTGACACTACAGTCAGTGGTCCTGGCCAGTGTTCTGGGGCACAGGAAAGCACAGAACATTAACCACAGCTCTAGTGACAGGTCTGAATGGGTCCAGGAGCTCATCCTTGTTGTGTAATAAGCATTTCTGTTAGTTTGTGTTATTTTAATTAAACATTTTTAACTTAAAATTAAAAAATCTAACAAATACTGTTTGCTAAGTGGTAAGCACTGTTCTGAACACTTCATATTCACCCATTTAATTTGTCATAACAACTCAATACCGTTTATAGTTTTCTGAGGAGAAAATTAAAGTGCGAAGATAAGCTCGCCTGAGGTCATCAGGCTTAGTAATAGAAAGTGAGATTGGAAGCCAGGCAGTCTGGCTCCAGAATCTCTGCTCTGAACCCTGCCAATTCTTCGAGCTTCTTTTCCACATTCTTCTTCATAAGAATTGGGTGGAATTAGCAGGTTTTTAAAAATGTCATTGTTGATGACTAAATCAGAACACTAATGCAGGTCACAGCTGTGTAAGGCTATGTCACTGGGCAGTTTCTGGGGTACAGAATCCTTACCCTATGCTTCGGTGAGAGCAGCTACCCTTTGGCTAGTAGCCCTTGCTGATTCCAACAGAAGCCCTGTTCTATAACTGCAAGGTCTCACATCATATCTGTTAACCCTCTTTGCTACTAAGACAGTCTCTCCCTCAATACCTCAGAGGTGTATTTTCCCCTCCCTTTTGCATCTTTGCAGGCTGGAAACTCTAATGCTCCTGCAATTTCCTCACTTGTCTCTGCATAGGGAAGTGAGTTTGCATTTGGAAAAAAACCAAGCAAGGTGTGTGCACTTGGGGTTCACTTAGGGGTTTAGACTTTGCTTTCTTGATGTTTTTTGCCATTTCTTGCAAGAAATCTCATTGATGATACATTAACTGCACCATCCAGGCCCTGTAGTCACAGCTGAGAAAGCAAGTTACTCCTTTCTCAAAATGAGCTTTATAATACACACTTTATTATATTACTTTGTACATCAAGTCTGCCAATTATGTGTATTGTAACTTATGTTCTTTATTCATCTTTCTTTTACTTGAGGGAGGGGCAAAAGAAAACTTTTTTGTCATGGTTTTTATTCTTTGCTACAAAAGCAGTGATTTGGTTGCCTGGCGGATGTTGTAAGCAGCCTGATGTTTTTTCACAGCACTCCAGCTTCTGCATTCTGCTGGCTGTCGTTGCAATACATTGATCAAGTTGCTGGCTTTTTTCATTGTCACATTCTGTACTGAATAAGGCATGGAATGTTCTACTCTGTCACTGGAGAGTGGCAATTGGTTCCAGGTGGTGGCCTAAAATCACAGAAGGTTACCTCCTTACTAAGAAAGAATCTTCTGGGTATTTCCCCATGCTTCTGCTCTGAGCTCACAACAGACCTTGTGAACGACATATGGGAAATCACTGCCCCACTGTTACAGTGTCCTGCAGGCACAAAGAGGAAAAACTTTGTCATATAATGAACTTTGGAGTTCTCAAATCACATATTGTTGTTTTCATGCTTTTATTGGTATACATAACTGTGAAGAGACTTTGTGATCAGTGTACAATTTTAGTTTGGTAATATTCCAATTTCTTTAAACTTTTTTAAAATTTAACGTGTATAGGTTTCAGGTGTACAGCCCTATAATTCCAGTCTCTATATAGATCCCATTATGCTACATACCATCATCTCCAATTTTCATCCATCACATACAACTGACCCCCGTTATCTGATTTACTCACTGCTCCTACCCTCTTCCCTTTTGGTAACCCTCATTCTGCTCTCAAATCTAAGGATTTCTTTTTTGTTTATTCATTTGTTTTGTTTGTTCATCTTCCACGACTTAAATCACACAGTATTTGCCATTCTCTGCTTGACTTATTTAACATAATCCTCTCCAGTTTCATCCATGTTATCACAAATGGCAAGATTTCATCCTTTTTTTTTTATAGTTGAATAGTTCTCTCTCCCTCTCTTTCTCTCTCTGTGTGTTTATGTATATATATACATATATATACATATATACATATATGTGTGTGTATAGATATGTATATATACATATATACATATATACACATACATATATACATATATATATACACATACACCACATTTGCTTTATGAACCAACCAACAGATGGGCACTTGGGTTTTTGTTTTTTTTCCCCAATTCTTGGCTATTGAAAATAATGCTGCAGTTAACACAGAGGAACACATATCTTTTTGAATAAGTATTTTTGAATACTTTGGGAAAATACCCAGAAGCGGAATTACTGAATCATATGATATTTCTAGTCTTTAATTTTTTTTTGAGGACTCTCCAAGCTTTTCTATAGTGGCTGTACCAGTTTACATTTCTGCCAGCAGTGTATGAGACTTCCTTTTCTTCCTTCCTTGTCAGCATTTATCTTTTTTTGTCTTTTGCCATTCTCACAGGGATGAGGTACTATCTCAATGTTATTTCAATTTCTATTTCCCTAATAATAAGCGATGAACATCTTTTTACGCGTCTGATAGCCTTCTGTTTGAAGGAGCAATTTCTGCTCAGATCATCTCCCCATTTTTGAAATCAAATCATTTGTTTATTTTTGTTGTTGAATACTTTAGTTCTTTGTGTAATACTTAAAGATCACAATGGGGTTGATAAAACTCTTTACAAATAGTCTTAGAATAATTCAGGTAGCTAGGGTTTGGGGAGGAAACAGTTCTTGTACATGAAAAACTAGTTGTGTTCCATTTTTCTACAAATAACTATAACTAGATTAACAAACACTATCACAGAAAATAAAATTTAAAGTCATAGATCACTGCGTTATATTTACAAAAATCATATATGGGTATTCTTTAGTAGGAGAACTTAAACAGATGTCTAAATATTAGGTCAGTGATGACTCTAAAATATAATGAAACTCTAAGGTTTTAGAGATTTAGAGTTTTAAGGTTTTAGAATTGATTGCGTTGAGACCATATTCATCAGTTACATATATGTGGAACACCTTTACATTTTGGGACAAAATGCTTTTAAGGTTTTGTTGACATTAGTATCCAGTACCCACCCTCCACAAAAAAAAGAGGTAAATTATAGGGTTTTGGTTTATAAACCCTCAGACTAGAATAAGAAACCCATGTTCTAGTGTTTGTGCAATTAATAGCTCAAACCAGGAAGTTATATGTTGATTGAGGATGTGGGAGGCAAATGAAGAAAAATACCCTGGCTGGTAAATGTAACCAACTGCCTTCACCAACTGTACTTCAAAAAGCATAATCATCTCTTCTCTTTGTTTACTAATTTACTGGCTATTCATCCCTCCTGGTACCATAAGGTCCACAAAAGCAAGACCCTAGGTTATCTTCTTTATGATTGATCTAACAGTGGTTACATGAGTCTCTATAGTTTTTTTCTGAGTTGGTGGTAATGCCTGGAGTGGAAGGTCTGTTTCTCAACTCTGGACCTTCACTTTGGAAGTCAAGTTATGTTGTGGTAGCTGTAGTAATTTAAAATTGTGCAAGCTCTGAAGATGTCACTATGGGAAATTGAATTTTAAGGCAAACTTAATTTTTTTTGAAACCTAATGAATGAATTTTTTTAAGGGGAAATTTGCTTCTAGCTTTGGACACTGGAGAGACCAGAGACTGCAGGATGTGCCCTTTCCCCTTAGTTTCCTAATTCTCTGCAAGCTCTAATTTCTATCCAGGGTAACATGACCTAGGGGAGCTATTTACATCTTTAAACATTCCACTCTGCTGCTG
The DNA here is from genome assembly GCA_004024945.1 of Uropsilus gracilis. Classification (NCBI taxonomy): domain Eukaryota; kingdom Metazoa; phylum Chordata; class Mammalia; order Eulipotyphla; family Talpidae; genus Uropsilus; species Uropsilus gracilis. The sequence goes on along the minus strand of PVHY01003334.1, from coordinate 102,714 downwards.
GCTGATTAGAAGAGTAAAGTGGAACACATCTTGTGTGTTCTCTGTCATTTAGGAGAACTGTTAATAAAGTCTCTTTCTGGCAGTTTTCATTGAATGATTTAATTTTAGAAGTAGAAGGAACCTTAGCTTTTGGAGCACTTGAGTCTAAGCAGACTATTATATTCAACTCCATTAAGAATAAAAATTATTTTTTGGAATTTTTAAGAACAGTTCAAAGTCAAGTCAAATTATGTCTTCAAATCACAAAAATAACCAAGTCAGAAAAAATGTTTTTAGGCCATTATTAATATTAATTTGGGCCAAAATATGTATTTGGCCCAGAGGTGACCATCTTGTGGGAATACCAATTTGAAGTCCTTTGTTTAGTCCATTTGTTTTTAGTTTGTATCTCCTTGTACTGGAGGACACTACCTACAACATCTACTCGTTTGATGCTTTCATGGTTTTCTCAGAGATTTTGCTCTGGAAATACAGGATAAATGAATGTCACCGTTGTTTTGTTTTGATATCACTTTAGAGATACCCTGGGATTATTTGGATGATAGCTCCCATCAGCTGGGGGTCTCCTCATTTTCTTTTTTTATTTGTCTTTTCTTCCTCTTCTTTTTTATCCTTTCTCTGCCAGTGCTAAGAGGGAGAGGCCTTGGAGGACGGACAATATTGCCAAGACAATGGCAAGGTGTAAGAATATGATGTGTCAAGTATGATGAGTGTATATGTGTGAGGGGCAGGTGGTGGGAGGAAATGTAGTCAGAGATGTGGCAGATGTGTGGGCCTTGAGTGCCATGTCAAAGAGCTTGGGTTTCTTTTTCCCTGGGCAATAAAGTCACTTTAGAATTTTGCGGGGCTGTTCACTATTATTAGCCTTTTTTGTACTTGAGAGAAACTTTAGGCTGGTGTTGGTTAGAGAATGCATAATTAGGGAACCCAGTGAGAAGCAGGGAGGAAACTATTATTGGAGAAATGAGATGTGAAATAGAGTGATAATAGTAAGTCAAATTGGGGCTAAGCAGTAAGAATGCTTATAAAGTAGGGTTGGACGGACTGGGAAAAAAACCAGGAAGTGGGGCGCTCAGTGGTACTGGTTTCTTGTGCTTGAAGTAATTACTCAAATGCCTGAACCAGAGTTGCTGAAGAAAATCTTATCTCTTTAGTAGGCAAGAATATACAACTCAAGATCCCTGTTTTTTTAGAAAAAATATAGCATTTTTTATTGGTATAATGCTGCTTCCTAGTGATATCAGGTGTAAATGGGGCAGAAGCCTTTAACCAACAAGCAGCCAAAGGAAAAAAAGCAGCATTTTAAAAATGTGGCTTCTGCCACCCAGATTCTTTCAGGTTTTTCCTACCTGCATAGCAGTTGCCAGTCACATTGCAATTTAAATTTAAACAACCCGGTTTTATTAACGAGGAAAATTAACTACCGAAACAGAAAGTTAAACAAGTCCATGATGCCACAAGTGACCAGTTATCTTACCCTGTCACCATTTTTTGTTCCAAAGATCCCAAAGACACATGTCCATGATGATGCCCCTTTGCGCCTCTAAACCTGAGGCAGGTACTCTGCAAAGTCTAGTCTTTCTCCAGCATCTTCTCTCTCTCCAGTGTTCTGAAGTCTGTCTTCTCTGAGGCTTTTTAAACTTTTTCAACAAATGATGATGCAAAATCAGCTTTCCAAATCCCTGACTATCTCCAGGTACCATACAGCTTTCCAGCTGCGGTGCCAACACTCTCCTCAATGGCTGCTCTTCTGCCAGCCACTCTCCCACCATGGTTCCTTGCCACCACCAGCTCACTCTTCCAGGGAGCTTCTGCCCAGCCTGGTCACGTGGGCTACTCTTTACTGGCCCACCATTCTCATGTCTTTCCCTTATTCCCCAAAGTCTTTGTGTCCCTGTCAGTCTGCTCCTTTCCTTTTATCTCTTTTTTTTCCCCCTGAAAACCAGAGGCTCCAGTTTCCCTCTACACACCCTCTTGGTGATTCATTTTCTATTCCCCACTCGGGATTTGCAACAAAGTAAAAGAAAGAGTAGCCTTATCCATCTTTTACCTCTGTGTTTTTCAGACACAGCTAATGGCAGCATTGCCTGAATTTTAACACTGCACATGTTGGGGTCATAGCTTCAGTCTTAAAATCTAAGTTTAATTTGTTGGTTTTATTTAGTTCATCTGTTTGTTTTCTCTATATACTACATACAAGTGAAATCATGGTGTTTATTTTCTCCATCTGATTTATTTCACTAATCATAATCATAGTACCCTCTAAGTCCTCCATATTGTTGCAGATGCAGAATTTCTTTCTTTCTTTCTTTCTTTTTGAGACTAGGTCTTGCTATTTTTGCCCTTGGAACTGCAGGCTCACGTTGCCTGGGGTACCATAGACTCAAGCAATCCCCAGCCTCAACTTCCCAGGTAGCTGCGATTATAGGCGCACGCCACCACACCTAGCTATTTTTTGGAACTAGGTCTTGCTGTGTTACCCCGAGTGGGACTTGAACCGCGATCCGTAGCCCCAGCCACTTCATAGGCAGAAGTTTACAGGCACGAGCCACAGTGCCCGGCTACAGATGCAGAATTTCATCAAGTAGTATTCCTGTGTGTGTGTGTGTGTGTGTGTGTCTCTGTGTAACAGATATCTTTACAGTCAACATGCCTAGGAGTTTAGCTTATTGAGCTTTTAGACAAGAGGTATTGAGGTCCTCACTAATGATCTTAGTTATTTCTTGTTCATCCTGCTTATGCCAGAAGCCTGACTGAAAATTTTGGTATTTGAGAAAGAACTCTTTTAAAGGAATATATATTTTTAGTTAATTAGTTAATTTGTTTATATATGTTTCACATCTACACACACACACACACACACACACACACACACACACACACACACACACACACACACACACACATATATATATCTTCACATCTTCCCTGGGGATCACCCACCATATTCCCTCCCTGACCACTCCCTCCCTTCCCCCCCTGCCCCTCAGTTGTGTTCTTTAGTTTGGTTGTAAGTTTGCTTGGACTTTTCCTTTAAAGGAATATATTACTTATCAATTCTTTAAAAAAATAATTTAAACTGAAACATCAGGAAATGACAGATTGGGTCATATTATTTTGCCTGCCAATATTCCACCCCCCTAATTGCCCTCATAGAACTAAATTATCAGTATATCTTTAGTTTTCAACTAAAACTGCTTACATGAGGCTACTTATATGTGGCATGTTTTTGCATTTTGGAAAAAAATTACTTTAAGGCTATCATTGACCTTAATACCCCCACCCCCAATTTCCATAAAAAGCCTGCTCAAGAATGTGACACTACCTTCTTAATTATTTCATTATGTCTTTGGGAAAATGTGACTAGATTATTCTGGTGAGCACATTTTTAGCATAATTTGTGTGACCAGATGTCTAGGATGGAGAACCAGGCATAGGGTTTTGTTTTTTTCTGGGCAGCCTTTACCTTGTGGTCAGATTTCTGGCTTTATCTGAAAGCCAAGTGACTTCAGGAGAGGTTTCCTTCTTCCCAAAATAGCAAAGAACTGGAAACAGAAACAGAAAAAAAGAAGAAAAATGAAATTAATTCCTAAAGTGTTCTAACATCACTTGGGAATTATTTGCCTGTTGATATCAGAGCCATCCCTTCCTGTTTGGGTGTAAATCAGTTAGATTCCTCACAGTTCTATGTATCCCCCCCCCCCCCCCCCCGTGAATCAGTGGGGAGTTTGAGGACACACTTGGGCATGGTAATTAATTACTTCCCCTCCTCTGTGACTCTGATCTGTGCTAGAGCTTCTTGCATTACTGAGCAGGATTCTGGCAATCATTTCAGAACTTTCTGTATCAGTGGTGGAGTGATGCAGGCAACAGGGAACCTTTTCTTGATTTATTTTCATTTGTTATAAGCTTTGGTACTCCAAAACTAATTCTGTCTTTACCTGATGTTACTGCAAGGCAATGCCTTCTAAAGCCCTGCAGATGTTTACTTTATTGGTTAGTCACTTGAAAATATATTGTGCATCTGCTTCTACACATATAAGCACTGACTTGGGAGTCAGAAATCTTAGGTCTGAGTCATGGCTTCACTCTTCAATACCCATCTGAACTTGAGCAGACAATTCAGTTTCTAGCTTTTAGCATCTTGATTTACTAATATGTGCGTTGCCTACCATAGAGGGCTTGTGGCAGAAATAAAATTAAGTAATGTATGTGTAAAGACTTCTCAAGACTGAAAAATACACTGTATTCGACATTTATCATTTTTAACTGACCAATGATGATGACATCTTCCCTGAAATTTGATTAGATCCAAAACTTCACCTTATTATCATTGGGCTCATTTTAATTTTTAGTTCCATGAAACATAATGTAGTTATCAACAATATTGTGACCATTTCTAGGAGCTACCTGCACTTGAGCCATTATAGAGAAAGAACTGGTAATTATAAATATGCTTACCAAGTTGAGGCTTTTTCTTAAGCTTACAAGCAGCAGGAATCTGTTTCTCACAGTTCTGAAGACTGGAAGTCAGATCAGGGTGCTGGCATGATAGGGGGAGGGCTCCAATCTGGAGAAGTCTCTGGTGCCTCTTTGACAGATCATTAATCCAGTTCACGAGGGATCTGCTCTCAAGAAGCCCCCATCTCCTATGCCATCACCTTTGGAGTTTATGATTTTGACTTATGAATGGGGGAATAGGGGTGACATTCAGAATCTAACAGTCAGTGTTTTAAAATCTGACTTGGCAGTCTTTTCCTAGCATTTGTTCTTTCTTTGAGTGTATATATTAGTCTCTACTTTCTTTTTTGGACCCAGTGCCACCATTCAGCTTGCTCACTAATTAAAAAGTTAAATATCTTTGACATTCGCTCAATATTCATTTTTATGAGAATCTTGTTTTTTTAACTCTTTCAAATTTACACTTTGACAAAGATGAGAACCTGGAAATAATATATACTATTATGTAAGTTGCTGCTACCCCCTCACATAAATTTGGTCTTTGAAGTACCTGTTTACAATTAAATTTTAGAAAATTAGGCTGTTACAATGACCATAAGTTATTTTTAAGGAATTTTATCTTTATTGGCTTTTTGATGGCAGTTTGGTTTCATTAGAGGATTGGAAGTAAGCAGATGGTGGGAGACATTTATAGTTACCTGCTCTGTTAAGACATTTTACATGTGCTCAGTACTTTTTAGATATTTGATCCCACTGGTTCTTTACTGTTCATTCACCCTTATCCCAGAGATTCTGGTGCTTGTTTCCTTAATGGGAGTGTATTCTGAGCATGGTTTCTTATATTTTGTCAGTCACAGGCATTGTACTTGGTTACAAATACTCTACAATATGGAGCATGTACTTACCAACACACCTGCTTAACAAATATGGAAAACAAGGTATGATAAATTAAATAATTCACTCATAGCAATCAAACTAGTATTTGAGAAGCAGAGGTTTGAACTCAGGCATGTTGAGGCCAGAATTAACCTAAGTATGCTCAGTCAAACAAAGCTCATTGTCAGTTTTGGCTTTGCAGATACCACTCACTTAAATTAACCTTGGCTGCCAGAGGAAAAATTGCGGTAGGGGTGGGGTGGGGGGGTAGTCAGATAATTTACCCAAAACTAACTAGTTAATTACTAGTTACTGCGAGTCTAGTATTTGTTGAAAACCTTCGTACTGTATGCCTGGTACTGTTTTAACCCCATATGGAAGATATATAAAGAAATCTTATCTATAGATCTAGTCCTCAAGGAGTACTTACACTTACACTCTAGTTAGGGATTTGGAATAATTTAGGAATTGGGCTAGGCTAATCTGTGATACAAATAAGTATTTTTTGTTTTAAAATATGTAGGTAGTTGTTTAGAGAAATGAGATTCTCAGTATGTACAAGAAATTTAGTGGACTTTAAACAGTTGAGGTTAAACCTGAGAATGTAATTCAAGTGAAAAGAAATTTTGTGATGATACAAAGGTAGAATAATTGTATCCAGCATAATGTCTGATGCGCAATAACTATTAATTTGATTGAATATTTTTCAACCAACTTATCTTCCAGTTTTTCAGTTTTCTACTGATGGGTAGCAGAAAGTTTGGACTGGGTCTCACATTAAGCACCACCAAAATAAACAGTGTCTCCTCCCCTAATGGCACAGGCAGCTCCCTCCTTCCAAGGAAAACAAATGGATAGCAGCTCCTGCCTGGTAGATAACCCAGCACATGTGCTTGTAAATGTAATGTATGTGTCTAAATATGTCTGCCATGTTTTACCTCTGCTTGGTTTTGGAATAAGGATGCAAATGTGTAATCTGAGCTTCGCAAAATGATATAAAAAGACCTGCAAATGAGTAGTTGGGGCTGCTGAGTCTTCCTTGACTCGGTAGCCCTCAGCTGAGCTATTTCTTTTGTCCTTATCTTCATGTGTCTGGGGTGTTTGTGCTGAGCCGTGTTTGATTCAGGGCCTAACACTGCTATGCCTAGTCTTTTGGGAACTTGAAAATGGAGCAAAATTTTAAGATCATGTTTTTCTGTTCTAGAGTTCCTATTGATTCTTTCTAAAACTACATCCTCCTACCCCATATTACTCCCTTTAACCTTCTCTCTGCTTTATCTTTTGCCATAGCACTTACATTCTAACATACAATGTAGCTTACTTATTATGCTTCTGTGTCTAATATAAAGAAGTTCATTGACAGCCAGAATTTCTATTTATTTTGTCTGCTGATGTAATATATATAAATATATATTATATATAAAGACTAGAACAGGTAAGAACTAAAATAAATTTGATTAAATGTGTGGTCTGAAGGTGTGGGGGCAACAATGGAACCTGTCAGATGAGATTGAGAGGAACTGATGAGTGTAGTAGGAAATAAGATTGTGGGGGAAGATTCATTATGGCCAAATTATAGAGAGTAGCCTATGTTGAGAGGAGGCTTAAGGGTTCAGTACATGTACTTTATTTATAAAGCTGAACAAAATTTTACTTCTCACATGAGAGGTGTTGGGAAAGATTAGAAAGAAATCTGGCTTTGAAATGTGAACTGTGTGAGTTTGAATCCTGCTTTTACAGTTTATGAGTCCAGACTAGCTCTATGCCCTTACGCAAGTTAATTACTCTTAGAAGTCTAGTTTTCTTCAATATAAAGTGGTATTAATAATTTCTACCTCATCAAGTTGGGTGAAAATTAAGATATAATATATTAAGTAAAACCTTTAGTACAAAGTGGGTATTCTATAAATATTTCTTACCCTGCACAGATTGGTTTGAAACGATTATATCTTACCAGCCTAAAATATATACTTTTCTTGTCTGGGGCAAATTACAGAGCAATAGGAAGAAGTAAACAACATTGGGGTAGTGTATTGTAACAGTGTATTTAGAAAAAAATACTGAAATATAAGTAAAAGGGAAAAGGAAGATACTATATTTGGTTGTTTCACAGTTGTTGGGGGGAAACCCCCCACAGAAATAACCAGTATCTTTTCAGTTCTCCAAAATGGTTTGAAACTTTGAGTTAATTTCAGAGGAAAGGAAAATCCCCTGGTACTATCAGAGTCACTAACAGTATGGCCTGCAAAAGTACCCAACCATGGGTTTGGTGCTAAGTTCTAGGTCAGAATTGGCTTTTTCTGAGGAGTCAGGTCCTCATGGAAGCTCCCGTCTGGGTAGGAATCCCACATTGACATAAACACTAACCTGACCCTCTGCAGAAAAAAGCTTTGATGTTAAGTCTTCTGCGTGTTAGGAGTCAACCACAGAAGTACTGTCCAGGAGAAGTTGCCCATTTCCTATAGAACAGGTGATTAAAGACATCCTTCTTTCTTGCTAATTGAGCTTTGGATAAGGACTCTTGTAACAGATTTAAGAATTAGAATTAAGCAAACATGTTTTTCTTTAGCTAATTTCCTTTTATCAGATGACAATCAAATAGAACTTATTTTTTTTTTGCTACAGTTGTCAAGAAACCCATAACCCATGAAACACAATTATCATAACACAAAGTCAAAGAGGACAATCCATTTAATTTCTTCTTCGATGTAGTTTAGCATTATCATTTTCTATTTTAATTGCTTGTTATGGGGTATCTTAACAACTTTATAAAACAACCAGAGTATACCTGAGACTGGCCTATATAGCTTAGCATTTGAATAATTTAGCATTTCCCCTGCTGTGATTCAAAAACTGTAAATATTGTATTTAAAAGGCTGCGCTATCTAGTAATAGGAAAGTAGTTTAATAAGTGCAGTTTATTCATATGCCACATTTAGAATTTAGATCCTAAACTCTAAAGCAAATTTGTCATGTAAGCCTTTATGAGATGCAAGCCATACAACTGGACAGCATTAAATTTGCATGAACTCACATGTTTTGAACAGGAGTAACTTTCAAAAACATAATATGGAGTGGAAAAGGGGGAGGTGCAGAATAGAATCCCTCCAGGAAATTTGTCTGAGAATGCTACTTTTCCCCAATAACTTTCTACTTTTTCCATAACAGAATTTTAGAAGGAGAAATGCTTTGCCAGACAAGAGATGTTCTTTTCCAGCCTCTCTGGCAGCCTTAAGAGACCATGTTACCAGGTGCTGACTAGTGGGGTGTGAGAGGAAGTAGGGTACACAGGGTAGTAGAGACAGTTCTAAAGGGGGGGGGAAGAGCCTTTCCTCCTATTCTCAATTCTCTCTCCCTGAGATCTGACAGTGAGGGTAACACCCAGTGGGTGGTAGTGCAGTCACATGGGGGTGTCACCATTTCATCTTAGGAACATTTATCTCTAACTTTTGTGATTGAAAAGTAAGCTCCGGTTTAAGCCACTATTTGGTTCTGTGCTCTAATAGCTGAACCTATTTCCTAGTTCTATATTACACCATTTATGTAAATTAATAAAGCAAAAGAATGCTGTGTGTTTATGGATGTGAATATTGAGAAATCTTGTACTGAATATAGATTGATGCAAGTGGTGGTTGCCTCTGAGTCAGAGGGAAGAGGATTTACTTGGGGGGGGGCGGCGTGGTGAGAGGAAGAATACAGCCTGCTTTCTTTCCTCATACCAAGCAAGCTGGTGTTCATTCTCTCATGGGTAATACTCAGTCGCTGTTGGCCGAACAGGGAAGTTCATTCACTACTGACTTATGAAGAGCCTGTATATTTGAGCCTCTATGATTGCTTCATGCTACCTGATTTCTGATGACTTTAGTAGTAACTTACCATGTACGAAGTAACTGTACTAAGAAAATATTGGTATTATTGGGTCACTCTTTAAGAACACATGGAGGATACCGTCACCATTGTCATGATAGGAGTGAACTATGAACTGGAGCTGGGAGAGAGATGCTCTTGATCTTGAGACCTGTGGCACTGATGTTGTCAAGAGAAGACTGCAAGGCTGCAGGAGGTGCATAGGCTACATGGACCTTGCCTCAGACTTTAGACAATGACCCTGCTAGCTCAGAAGCTGAAATTATCAACAGCCTGACCAACTCTGTCTCTCAGGACCAGGCTAAGGTTAGCCAGCTAAATAGAGTGCGAGTTTATTTATTTATGAAAAGGGAGTGACTCTTAACATAGTAGAATGTATGTTCAGACCAAGAGAATATTTTCTCTCAGACAAGCTGCAGGGGACCCCAGCATGTTGTGAGATAGTTGCATAGAACGGACAGAACAATAAGAGAGGCAACTGGTTATGAATGCTCCTGTATAGACTGAAAAAGGCTGACTGGTCAATCTACTTGATAGGGAGAGCCTCGCCTTCTCTCAAAGTCAAGCACTGAATCCTTTCCATTAGCCAGTGGTAGCATGGGGGTTCTCACCATCTGACTTTTGGAGATTTGCTTTTCTTTCTTTTTTCTCATTAAATTTGACATGTAATTGTGTAAGTTTAAGTCACAGCATATTACTTTGATATATTGGCAGGTTGCAATATGGTTGTCACAGTATGTACTTAAATTACAATATTATGATCTATATTCAGTATATTCAGTATCTATATATGTCAAATTTATATGGCTATTTTAGTGCTTGTTACAAGATTATACCCATAAGCATCATAAATGGTTTCGCTCCCACCCCTGTTCCTTGCGATCATGATTTTACTTTGTTTTGACTTTTTTAAGATTCTACATATAAATGAGCATTAGTACTTGTCTTTATCTGTTTGACTTATGTTACTCAGTATTAGTACTCTCAGGGTCCATCCATGTTATTGTAATTGACAGGATACTCTCTTTTCATGACCAAATCGTATTCCATCATGTATAGATACCATAGTTTTTGTATCCATTCATCCATTGATGGGCATTTTGGTTGTTTCCATATCTTGGCTATTGGGAATAATGCTGTGATGAACCTTAGGGTGGGTACATATCTCACTCCTATTTTCATTACCTTTGTGTGTATTCCCAGAAATGAAATTGCTGTATCAAACTGTACTACAAAACAGTATATAAAAACAGTATGGTACTGGTATACAAAATAGACAGATAGAAAAATGGACCAGAGTAGAGAACCTAGAATTAAATTCTAGCATATAGTCAATTAATATATGACCAAATAGCTAAAAACAGCCCCTAGGAAAAGGATAACCTTGTCAACAAATAGTTCTAGAAAAAATCAGAGAAACACATACAGAACAATAAAATTGATGCTATCTCATAAAAATTAATTAAAAATAGATCAAAGACTTAAATAGAAGACCTGATGCTGTAAAACTCCTAGAAGAAAATAGAAGAAAGAATCTTAATGATACTGGTATCGGGAGTGTCTTTTGGACATGATACCAGGAATGTAAATGACAAAAGTGAACATAAGCAAATGGGAAAACATCAAACTCAGAGGTTTCCACACAGTGAAAGAGATAATTACAAAATGAAACAGTAACCTACAGAATGGGAGAAAAAATTTGAAAAGCGTGTTTGGGTAAGGGGTTAATAACATGTATATGTATATATAACACCTATATATATAAAATTAATACAACAGCAAAACTGAACAATCCAATTAAACACTAGACAGAACTAAATAGACTTTTTCAAGAGGACATCATAATGGTCAGCAAACATGAAAAAATGCTGAATGTCACTAATTATCAGGGAATGCAAATCAGAACCACAGTGAGATATCACCTCATACCAATTAGAATGACTGTCACTGAAAATATAAGAGATGACAGGTGCTGGTAAGGATATGGGGAAAAGGGAGCCCTTACAGACTCTTGGTGGAATATAAATTATTCTAAGCACCATGGAAAACAATATGGTGGTTCCTGAAAAAATTAAAGATAGGAGGTATGTTCCTCACCCCTCTTTCACACTATTTTCCCCAACTGGATACCAAACAGTGGACTGGATTTCCCCCCAGATGAATCTCAGGTACATTCCAGGTGAGTCATTTTGTGCTTTGGTGATTCCCAGGCTCTTCAGTATGTAAGAACAGGTAATTTAGTTTACTCCCAACAATTGGCCAGTCATGTCCAGTGTATAGCAATTTTGCAGGCTAACTCTGAAGAGAATCTTCACTCTCTTACCTTTAAATCTATGGAGGCCCTTGCTTCTACTTCCCTACTCCAGGTGTATTCCATGATGCTTTTAGTAGTGTTTTTGAATGAGGGACTTCCCATCACATAGGCAGTTCTTCTGTTTGTCTCTGCTTTCATTCACTTTGTTCCAGTTCTTTCATTCAAGTATTCCAGTTGTCCCTGCTTTCATACTCTTTGCCTAAAGGTCCTTGTTCTAATAACTTTCTTTTATTCTGTGCTCTGACTTCAGATATGATTTTTGCATAACTGGCTTACAGGTCTTTCTATTCACTCCTGTGTGTATTCCTACAATGCAGTCCTGAAATTCACCACTTTTCAAAAGGAAATATATGACAATATAATGCATATCATAGGACAAAATTAAAAAGTTCCAGGAGAAAACAGCTGAAAAATAGGCTTCCCATTGTCTCTAGAGAGAAATCTGTCCCATACTCTTCCTTGGAGGTAAATACTCTCAACCTTTGGGTCATTTCCCCCTGAATGAATTATGTGATGTTCTGAAATCAGGGCATATGACGGCATAGGTAGCACCTTCTAGTTTTTTATTTACTTATTTTTATTTTTAAGAGAGTAGGTCTCCACGTTGCCCAAGGTTGTCTTAAACCTGTGGACTGAACTGATTCCCCAGCCTTAGCCTCCCGGGGATTGGGATTACAGGTATGCATCACCACGTCCGGATGCAGCACCTTCTTACAAACCTGCTTTCCCACTAGACATTTTCACTTCTGTAAATGGTGTCCACATCTTCCCAGTCACCTAAGTCTTGGTGTTTTCTTTTATTTCTCTTTGTCCTTTTAACTCATTCCTATCTTCTTACATCCATCTTGGTCTTCTTAATCACCATGTTCAATTGACTCCTTTTTCTTGGCGTATTTTGCATTAGGTCTGTCCTTTCTGTTATACTAGCCATCAGCACCCAGCTAGATGGTCAGGTGACCTCCCTGCCCACACAGCATTTAGATGTGATGACCCCCTGAGTAGCATGTGTATCTCACTGCTGTAATAAGAAAGCTGGATGATGGAATCTCTGTCCCATGCTTTTTTGTCTTTTCTACAATTCACTTTAGTTGGGTTATGACCTCTCAAAGGACAGGAATTACTGCATTCTGTTTAAAGATATAAATAAAGGTATATCTCCTTTAGAACATTATACAGTCTTAGCCATAGAGTGGGTTCTCAATACATATTTGTCAAGTGATGAGACAGACATTGCTTTTTCTTTACTTTCAAGTAATTAGGAAGTGGGCATTTTGTTTTTAAGACATGAAAAAAAAATAGCTGGCAAGAGAATATAATGGCAAGTAGATGCATAGGTAACCTGCTGTATTTATGGTGGTTCATCACCTTTTCTTTTCACTGAAACCTCTTTCCTTGCTGTGTAATATGGCTCCACTGTCCTAGCCCAGAGCCTTCCCTAACTCTACCTATGGTCCTTATTTTCCTCCTTAGTACTTATAACAGAGTAGACTTTTTTTTTGAGACTAGGTCTGCTATTTTTGCCTGTGGAACCACAGGCTCACGTTGCCCGGGGTACCACGGACTCAAGCAATCCTCAACCTCAGCTTCCTAGGTAGCTGGGATTACAGGTGCACACCACCACGCCCAGCTATTTTTTGGGCACTAGTCCCAGCGGGACTCGAACTGCGATCCCTGGCCCTGGCCACAGATTCCTAGGCTGCTGCTTACAGGCAGGCACCACCATGCCCGGCCTAGAGTAGACAATTTTTGAATCTTGTTTTTTGTTTTTTTTTTTTTTAAAAAGCATTTTCCCTACTAGAATATTATCTTACAAGGGCAGGATTTTTGTCATTCTTATTGACTGCTGTATTTCCAGTGCCTGGCACAGTAAGCTGCACAGTAAATATTTGTTGGATGCATAACCTGGTAAACTACCAGTTGTGTTTGTTGTCACTAAATTGGTTACTATTTCCCATCTTAGATTTCTTTTTGTTCTGTTAATAGTATCACTGCCTGAGGCCTGGGAGATATTTTTCATCTCTGTAAAGAAAATTGTTGTTTGGTACTGAGTGATTAAGAGACACATGGAAGGAAGAAATAGACAGCATATTCAGTGGTGCTGGAAAAGACCTGGTGAGCCCTGCACTCTGGTGGCAGAGTATATAGTTAAAACACTCTTGTGCTTATATTTTGCTAACCTAGTTTGAGTACCTTTAAACAAGGTGACTCATGTCCTTATTTGTTAGTCTTACTACAGAGTATGTTCTTTTCTGTGACTTCATCTCTCTACCTTTCATGGTTAATATCTGGAATCCTTTGCTTTTAATAGCTTGGAATCCTTTGCTTAGGGGCTGCTCCTCTGCTGTTGAAAAGGAGGCCATTTGGTTTGGCTTGATTCGTAGATCATTTAGTCTTGCAGGGGAAACTTCTGTTTTTCCAGTTTAGTCAGTCAGCTTCCATGAATATGAGAGCCTTGAGTTCCATATCCTGTGTCAGGTAGGCCTTAGTATGAATGTAAAACTGAAAGGAGGCTAGCTGAATGGTGACCCTAACTTTCCAGTAAGGGCTGACCCAGTCCTCCACTTTAGGAGAACCCCTACTGTAACCTCGGATGTCAGGTGTGAACTGGCTGTGCCTCTCATTAGTCAGAAAATTAAAATGGGTTTTATGTCTTCTGTGAGGACTGGATTCGCTAAGATGGAATCAGGAAAACCTCAGAACCTCATAAACACAAAGAGCAATAGACTGTGCTTTGCTGAGGAGATAAAGCTTTTGTTCTGTAGTTGGTGAGGAGCCTTTAAGTGAGGCAGCGTTGTTTTTTTTTTAGAATTATTCTCCTTGTGGTATTTTTGAGGTTGATTGCTGAGGCATATAAGATGGAAGTGGGGGCTACAACCTGCTAAACAAAAAGTGATCTGAAAATAATGTTTGCTGCTGTGCAGAACTAGGTGAGCGAGTGAGGATGACTCACAGGTCTCTGGCTCTCATGGGGACAGAGAATGGGGAAGAGAATGCTTACAGGGAGGAGCGAGAGTTACCGTTTGAGTTAGAGGTTTCAGAGAGAGGCAAGCAGAAATCTGTATGTAGGATTCTGGAACCCAAGGGAGAAGACTGCTGAAACTGTGGTTGCCAGAATCACCGCTTAAAACTTGATGTGGATAATTTTCAAAATCTTTTTATTATAGAAAATTTTGATTGCACAATAGTCAAAACATTAATATTAGATATGGCATTTAATAGTATTAAATAATAAGAAATAAATGTTTGACTTTCTGTTCCTGGCACAGAGTTCCTAAAAGCCTTGGAATTTCCTGAGATGAGAAAAATAAAGGTATTTTGATAGTCATGACAACTCCTTTCCACCAGACTGAGTTTATGATAATGAGGTGACATGTAGCCCATACCCAAGTATGGAGACTGTTTGCCAGAAGCAGTCATGTGATTTGAGTGGGAGCTTTCAGTCCTACCTCCCTGACCTCAGATGGAAGGGGAGCTGGAGAGAGCTTATGGCCAGTGGCCAGTGAATGAAGCAATGGTGCTTTTGGAGCGAGCAAGGATGAGGTTGTAGAGCTTTCGGGTTAGTGAACAAACACATAGAGGTGCTGGGACATTGGCATTCAGGGAGACCAGGGAGGCTCTGCACCCTTCCCCCACGTGTTGCCCTAAATCTTGCTTCCATCTGACCATTCTTGACTTATATCCCTTTATAATAAGCCAGGAATCTGGTTAGTAAAATGCCTTACCAAGTTCTGTGTGTCACTCTAGCAAATTAATTGAACCTGAGGGAAGTGTGTGATTCCTGATATATATCCGATTGGTTAGAAACACAGGTGGTACCTGGACTTGTGTGTCTGAAGTTGGGGGTGGGGGGACGGTCACTAATGTGAAACTTGACCCTTCACCTGTGGAATCTGATTCTGTCTAGAGTTGGATGATTTTGGAATTCTGTTGACGTCTAAGACACCCAAGTGCTGTCAGAGAATTACTTGATGTTATGAGAAGAATATATAGAAATATAATAAACTAAAACCTATTATCTGCCCAGTTTCATTAATTACCAGCTCATAGTCATTGTTTCAGCTCTACTCCACAGTTATCTTTCCCCAAGTCATTTACATAAAACCCCACATTTTATTTGTAAATAACCCAGTGTTTAGCTCCAAACAATGAGGGATGTTTAAAAAACATATAGCCAATATAGTATCACCCCTCCAATATAACAGCAATTTCCTATTTGTCAAATATCCAGTGAGTTCACAATTCCCCTACTAACTTTTGAGTTTGATTTAAGATCCAAATAAGGTCCTATCATGGCATTTCATTGATCCGCCTCTGTCTGATAAATCCATCTTAATTTATCAGTTTTGAGTGGGTAACTTTTCAGAGAACTGCGGGTGTTCTTTGTGTGAAGTTGAATTATAGTCAGCACTTGAACAAAAGAAAGAGGTGGAGGGATATGAGATCATATCAGAATCCTTTTAAATTTTTATGGTGGAAAATTTCAAGCATGTGAAAGTTGAGATAATATTACTGTGGTATTGTGATTTACAATAAGATATTAAGATATGTGTTGATGGTTTTTGATTCCCCCCCAGGAGGCATGATGCTTTTAAGAAAGCATGATCAAAGTTCTTGTCCTTTAAGTCTCTCTTTCCTGCAACAGTTAATTCTCTGTACCGTTGCTATGGTGTCTTCCAAAAGTCAGGCTTGTTCATAGTCCAGAAGTGCCCGTGGCCTCTGTTTTCTGTGGGATAAAGTCTCTCACAAACTTGACATAGAGAGACAATTTGCCTTCCTTGAGCCAGTCTCACTCTTTGACACTTGGTCTCCATCCTTCTCTTTTTCCCAGAATGGACAACACTCCAGCCATGCTGCTGGAGTTCAAGTTCACTTTTCCACTTCTTACTGAAGATTTTCTCTGAAGTACAGTTCATATCCCTTCTTCTTTCATCCATAAAAACCCAGCTCATGTTGAAAGGCCCAAATGAGAACTCACCTTTTCTTTGAAGTTTTCCTCACTACTATTTTACCTGAATTATCATTTTGTTTCCTTTTATGCCTCTGTTTTGTGGTGCTTGTCCCAACTTTACTAGTTTTGTCATTAATTATGTGTTTCTGGGTAGGGGTTTGTATGTGTGTGTTTGGTTACCATTGGGGGCTCGGGAGAAGAGATGATGTGTCCTGGCTAGCACCACACCACCTGAGCACTCGACCCACAGCCCTTTTCACCTGGAATGTACGATACACATCTGTTTGTTACCAACTCTTAGAACAATGAACAGCAGCTTTTTTATTTGTAATTTCTCCACTGTTTATAAAGTATACTATTAAATATTATAGTTTTGAACTGGACTGATTTAAACCCAATGATTAATTATATTTTATTTCACCCTCGTACACATATAAAGGACTTTAATGATGTATTTTTGTTTTATTAATGTTGACTCTGGCCGTTGACTTTGGAGACTTCCTTGTCACCAGTTTCAAGACTCAAGAAATTGCATCCAACAGTTCCACTTCTGGGAATCTACCAAAGGACACCAAAATACTAATCCAAAAGGACTCCTGCACTCCTATGTTTATTGCAGCACTATTTGCAATAGCCAGAATATGTAAACAACCCAAATGTCCCAAAACAGACGAATGGATCAAAACAATGTGGCATATTTACTCAATGGAATATTATTCAACAATCAAAAAGACAAACAGATTATTTGTGGCAACATGCATGGATCTAGATGGAATCATGATAGTGGAAATCAACCAGAAAGAAAAAGATAATTAGCAGGTGGTCTCACTTATATCTGGGATATAGGGAAAACAAATAAAAAGACTAGAAAAAGTTAAACATTCAAACTGGCAACAGAACTAAAGCATATATAGCAAAGAAGGGGGGGGAATCAAGGGAGGGGTGGGCACAAGCAATCAGGATCTTGGTTCACGAGTGACATGGTGTTGGGAAAACCTCAGGGTATACAGTGATTATTTTATATATACATGTAACCAATAAAATCGATTACAGTAAAATTGTAATCAATAAAAAAAGAAAAAAAGAAATTGCAACAAAAACATAAAACTCTAATCTCTCTTGATAACTCTTTTGTTACCTGCCAAGAATCAGACATAAATCACAGCTGGGAGAAGGTACTATGTTCATAGTTTAGGGAACTTATATAATCTTATTGTATAATATTATATATAACCTGTTAGTATTATTTATTGCAGTCTTCGATTGTCATTCTTGCAGCAAATAGTTATTGAGTGATAACCATACTCCTGACATCATGCTGGATTCAGTGTAACTAGCTGTCTCAAGGGGAGGAAAGACATGCAGTAATAGTTATGTGGACACCTGTGCTATAGAGGATTGGAAGCTTAACAAAGGAAACTTAGCTTTGTGAAGAAGATGGTACTGTTTCAGCTGAAACCTGCAGGTGATTAGGAACCAACCAGGTAGATGAGTGCAAGATAGGAACTGGGAGATAAACCTGACAGTGTGGGGAACATGTGCCAAGGGCATTGAGATGTGAAATAGCCTGGCTTACTTTTATACTTAGCTATTATTTTCATTTTAAATTGTAAATATATATTACACATGGTATAAAATTCAAAAAGGTCAACAGTGAAAAGTCTTAAGATACCCAGCCACTCAGATCCCCTTCCCAGAGAGAGACATTGTTATACTTTCTTGTGCATATCCTTCCAGAGAGTTTTGCTGCATTTGTTAAACCTAAGATAGATTTTCCTTTCATCACCCACGTGAAGGGTGGCTTGCTATTCTTTGTGTTCTGTGCCTTGCTATTTGTCACTTAGTGTGTCCATTGGATGTGGTGTTGCTGTTTTCTTTTTAATATAATGGCTCTAAGACTCCATTATGTGAGGGACCCACTCTTTATTTAGTGAGGACTCTGGAAGAGACATTTAAGCCTTTTATAATAATGTGTTGTTATGCATTCCACAAAGTATATTGAAATAAAGTGAACAGCAGCCAAAGTGCAAAACTGAGGGTTGTAAATATATTCAACTCTTAGTTTAGTTTCTGTTAACAAGTAAGAGGTCAGAAATACTTGGAAAGGAGTCAAATAGAATGTCAAGAATGAAAAATAGTAATTGCAGTACCAAGCTCAAAAGCTTGCTTGTAGAGAAGTGAGGAGAGAATTGGTATGATGATGGATCAGAAGCAATTATCCAGAAACTGACACAGACAGAAGAAAAATACAACCACATAGCTGCCTGGTAGACCATTCCTACCCCGATAAGTCCTTGTGAGATGAATATACAAAATAGTTTATATGATTATATACATATTTAAAAATAGAACAAATATTTCTGTATTTACTGTCCCACTTAAGAATCAGAAAATCCTAGTACCTTTGAATTCCTCATGCATTCCTTCCCAATTATACTATTGCTTATTCCTTATATGTACTGCATCTTTAGTTTTATGTGGATAATGTATTACATAATAAAGTTTTTTTTTAAGGGATGCCCTATAATCTTCTTATGATTATCTTACTAGGATATGTAATAATCAGCCTAAATGTAAATCTTAGCAATTAATTATAGAATTGTCGTATTGGCCAACTAAACAAAACAAATTATGTAACATGTGACTACATTTATAAACATGACACATTTTCAACATCTTCCCAATTATGTGATGCTTTGAAAGTATTAATGAAAATGAGTCTTTTATCTGACCCATCAGTTTTGATGAGGGAGAATGGAGGTATAGTAGTTTCTTGGTTAGTGCCACAGATAATACTTTCTACAAAACCGGGAGATCACGTCAGGATGTCAAGATGAAGACTTCTTTGGAAGATTTAGAAAATTCATTGTGATGGTGGTGTTGGAAAAGGAAGAACACACAAACAAAACATCATGTCTAGAATTGGTGCATAGGGAAACAGGCACCTTAACTTTTCATCTGAAAAAAAAAAAAAAGGTTTCCTTAGTTGGGAGGCGGGTCATGAATTAGCTGTCGAGATGTTCTTGATGGTCTAGAGAAGCCACCTGCAGTTTTTCAAAAAGATAATGTATTGCTCATCACAAAATACCACAGGTTGGGTGCCTAAAAGACCAACATTTCATCGCCTCACAGTTTTGGAAGTTTGGGAAGTCCAAGGTCAAGGTGCCAGCAAGGGTGGGTTCTGGTGAGAAAACTCTTCCTGGCTTGCACATGGCCCTCTTCTCGTGCTGTGCTCAGAAGGCCTTTCCTCAGTACATGCAGAAGAGGAGGTGAGAGCTCTTCTCTTATTAGGGTGCCAGTTCTGTTGGATTAAGACCCCTGTAATGACTGCACGTAGCCTTAAGCAGCCCCTGAAAGTTCTGTTTCCAAATACAGTTACATTGGGGCTTGGGGCTTCAGTCTATGAAGTTTGGGAGGATACAGTTCAGTCCATAGTGGATAGTTTATTTTGGTCAGTAGTCTGAATTCTAGTTAATTTTTAAATAGTTTTAACTTTTAAAAATGATAACACAGTAAATTAAAACTGAGGTAAATACAAACTGTTCTTTTATTTTTATGTTATGTTCTCAAAACCATCCCTTCTCATTTGTGTTTATCTATATATTTGCAGCCATATCAGTTTAAGACTCAGCCATTCCTTAGTAATTTGAGTAATTAGAGTAGCAAATCTACTTGCTGTCGTGTGTTCCAATTCCATGGCTCTCTAAGATAATTGTTAGTGCATTGTTTGCAGTGTTGCTTAACTTCAGAATTTCTAGGAAGGAAAATTCTGTAATATACCTCATAATACTTCTAAGAGAGCTAACTTGTGAGAGTACTTGAAATGTAATAATACTATTAAATACTACATAATATTACTCCAAGAATTTTAACCTGTGAAAGTACTTGAAATGTATTTATGCATTTAGGACAAATAATAAAGGCTGACAAATGTAGGTATCCTTGGATTTTATGACAGATAAGAGGTTGAAAATATGTAGCTATTTTTCTTATGGTTCATAACTAAGGCCCTCACATGAAGTAATCCCTTATTGACAGATTTCTGCTAGCTAATATTCCCATAGTCTTCTGAGTTTTATGTAGTTGCTCTGGTGGGTCAGATGCAGGGATGACTGGCAAGTACTTACTGATGATTGTGTTCAGGAAAATTAGCCCTAGGGTGAGTTACAAATAACCACAGTGTAGTGCAATCTTTTTGGTCACACTGTCAGAGACAATGACACTATCAGAGCATGTGTGGGAGATGCATGCTAAGCAAGGCTACTGTCTAAGGTTGCATAGGTTATTCCCTGAAAATTTTCAGGGAGCATTTTATGAGTTGAATGCTGTGAGAGCAGCCCTGATTGTGGAGAATCCAGTCCAGTTTTGAGGCAACATGAAGGGTTTCCCTACCTGGAGGAAATTATATCTACACTGTGACTTGAAGCATGAGTAGGAATTAACCAAGTGAAAATGCTAAGTGAGGAATGAGTGGGAAGAGAATTCTAGGTAGAGGCTCAAATTAATTTATTTTAAAGGGTAACTGGTGTTTAAATGAGAGTCTTGGCCTGGGACTTTAAAGAGTGGCAAACAGGTCAGGAAAGTGTGTGATAGTTTATAGTAACCTTTGTAGTTTAGTCCTTTGGCAATTTGAATTTTATTAATGTGTTTAATTAAAGGGAAATGCACAAAACAGCAATTAAAATGTGTTGAATGATGACTCAGTCACAGGTATACTGTCATTGATTTTGGGAAATGCCATGTTATGAGGCAGAAACTAATATTCATACACCTGACCTAAAACAGAAAAGTGATGCTGTAATTTGAAAGGTTCTTCTGATCCAGGAATCTGCTAGCCTTGAAAAGACATCTACTTACATATACCTATCAGTTTAATTTGATCTCATTTTTTTGGGGGGGAGGCAAATAGTGTTTTAAATGTTTTACAAGTATGTGTAAGAATCATTCAGTGTTTGTTGCCAGCCTTGGATGCAATACTGTGCCACTAAGGCTGCACATTGTTTTGTAACTGGTCCAGTGATGGCAGAACTTTTCATCTCACCTTTGTTTGCATGATCCCTGCATTATCTTTAAAATAAAGTACTCCATCTCTTCTCCAATATGATTTTCATGGTTGAATTACCTCTGCTGGACCTTGGCCATTACCATGTTGCATGCACCAGCAGCAGGGCTCTTTCATCCTCTTTTCATCCGCTTTACAGAGATGATGTACCGATTCTTGGTGCCAGTGTCGTCAGCACAGTTGATCATGGCCCCTATCAGAAGATCCAAGGAAATATGGAATTCCACACCAGAGGACCCACCAGGTTCTCGCTTTAACATCTTGAATGCCAGGCATGGTGTCAGTTTTATTTCAAAGTCATTTTAAAGATATAGGTGCTCATTCATATTGTTGGGACTCAAGGGATTGAATTAGTGATCCTTAGTTCCCTACAAATATTTGGGACCCTTTGTGAGATAAAGGACAGAGACCAGATGGACAGAGACCAGAATATTTCATTTATTAGTGATAGAGCTTGGAGAGTATAAGGTAGGTGTGTAGGCAACCATGACCATTCTGAGACCACAGCCCTGTATTAGGCAGAGAAAGCCCTCCATGCCATGGAAGTATTGAGCCAAAATAGCATGAGTGAGCTGAGTGTAACCAATATGCACTTGGGTGCTGTATTGCACTCCTCTAGTTAAAAGTTCAGTCGTTAAGTCCAAGTCACCCTCCTTGGTCCTATTTCCAGTGTATGTCTCTTCCACTCCGTGCTGCAATGGACATCTTCATGTTGTAAAGACAGGCAGGAGGTGTGTGCTGTGTGCTCACCCATAAGGAGATGGTATGCAGCATGGCAATAATGGGAACGTTTTCCTGGTATCTCACCCAAGAACTTCATGGGACAGTATAATTATTTTTTCCATTTCTAGTTTTCCTAAGTAGATATCTGAGACCTAAAATCACATTCACAAAGTCTAGGATTTGTTTTGCTGTATTTTACCAGTGTATTTTTTGTTATTTATAATCCACAGATGAACAAAACCATTTATTCTCTTTCACTTTGACTTATTTCACTTAGCATCATCACATCAAGACCATCCATTTTGTCCCCAAAGCCACTAGTTCATCTTTTTTTACAACTGTGTAGTTTCCATTAAGTATATATTCCACATTTCTTTGTTGATGGACACTCAGGTTGGTTGTATGACTTGCCAATTTTGAATAGTGCTGTTATGAACATAGGCATGCTTAAGTTTTTATGTGTTAGTCTTTATATCCTTTGCCTAAATACCTGGAAGAAGTATTGCTAGATCATATGATATTTCAATTTGTATTTTCTTTAGAAGTCTCCTTACCATTTTCTATGAGGTTGCACCAACTGGATTTCCACCAATAGCAGATGAGAATCCTTTTTTCACATCTTTCAAGTCCTTCAATATTTATTTTTTCCATTCTTTTTTGATAGGAGCCATTCTCACTGGGGTGAGGTGATGATGTCTCATTGTGGTTTTCATTTACATTTCCCTTATAGTAAGTGAGGTTGAAAAATTGTTCGTGTGTCAGTAGGCCATCTGAATGTCTTATTTAGAAAAATATCTACTTAGATTTTCCCCTGTTTTTTGATTGGGTTGTCTGCTTTTGTGTTGTTGGATTGTAGAAGTACTTTCTATATATTGGAAACTGGTTCCTTGTTAGGTGTGTGACGTGCAGATTGCTTCTCCCAGTCTGTAGATTACCTTTTTGTTTCATTGATGTTTATGCTTGAGGTCCAAAAGCTTTATAGTTTGATATAGTCCTGTTTATTTTTGCTTTATTTATTTATTTATTTATTTATTTATTTATTTATTTATTTATTTATTTATTTATTTATTTATTTATTATTTTTGCCATTGGAGTTACAGCCCCAAATATATCTTTGCATTAAATGTCCTCTAGTGTATCCCCCATTTTCTTTTAAACATTTTATGGTCACTTCTTATATAAAATCTTTAGTACATCTTGATTCCGTTTATATGAAATATACAGAAAAGGCAGATCTGTAGAGAAAGAAAGTAGATCAGTAGTTGTCTGGAATGTGGGACACAAGGAATTACTGCAAATGGAAATGTTCCAAAATTAAATTGTGGTAGCAGTTGCACAACTCTGTGGATATATTAAAAACCTTTGATTTAAGCATTTTAAATGGCTGAAGTATATGGTATTTAAACTAAATCTCAATAAAATTGCTTTTAAAAGATGTTTCACTGCATATTGAAAACAAGCAACAAAAATATTTTGAATGATTATCTGTGAAGGTACATTTATCAACGAATAGCACAACTTTATAATAAGTAGCAGAACAAGTAGAAAAAGGTATGGAGAACATGGTAGCATTCATTCTCATAACCAGAGTCATTTTAATGACTACTATACCTAAAAAATCATTGTCACTTCTGGAATCCGTTGCATTCTCTTTATTCACTGAATGAGAAATAGTTATCACTATCTTCAAACACTGTAACTGGATACCGAGTAAGGTGCTTTCTTTTTTCAGAATCTCAGATGAAGCTTGGAAGAACCCCTGCAGTGTTGTAAACAGTTCCACAGTGGTGGCCAAATGGAACTGGATATCATCTGCTCTGAAAAGTTCATGTAAGGGAGGGTGAAGTTGCATTGGAGGAAAGCAGTATATTTATTCCTCTGTTTCTCAACTCCCTAACAAAGTCTTATTAGTAGAGCTAGGTATTGCAGTCAGTGAATGACTATCTGGAATTTCAGTTAGCTGAGTGTCTACTTGATCAACTGTCTTCCCAACAGCCTTAATCACAGAAACAGAAACTGACACCTGACAAATGGGGACTTTCTTTAGTGCCCTCATGGGATTTTGTGAACTACTTTGTCCATAATTAAATTCCTTCCCCATGCTACCAATTTTTGTGTGGGTACTTGCTTTAAACTCTATGTAAGGTTTTTATGTCTTTATTTCTAAAATTAGAAAAGTTGGCAATTGTGTACTGTCAGCTAGTACAGTTATGAAGTTGTTTTCATACCCACAAATTGAAATCACCTTACATTGCTTTAGTTGAAAAAAGTTTTGAGTTTTTGTACTTGTGGAGTTGACCCTCTTGTTCTGAGCCACACCACATGTCAAAGGAATGCCATCCATTTTTGCTTTCTGTGAGAGTTAAAAACTAATGTCTTTACTGACATTAGTCATATGCCTGTGAAATCAGTAATTCCCTAGCTGCTGACATTTTATTCTGGTACACATGCATAGTAGGCTTTTTCTCTCTCTCTAATCTGGAACATGATTACAAATTAATCCAGTAAAATAATCAGTGCCTGTGTTGCTCTCCATCGTTTTGCGTGTGTATGTGTATGTGTGTGGATACTGAGCTTTCTGAGCTTTAAAAAAATCTAATGATGAGTTTTAATTCCTTATAGTTATGACCTTACAGTTCCCTATCAGAAGATGTCTTCTAGATCTAGAAGATGAAAATCATCATTCATGTTTTCTCTAAGTCTCTTAATTACTCACCACGTCTCTATTATGTTCTCACCAAAAATTATTTTCTCACCAAAATCACTATATAATCCAAATATATTATTTGTCTCAAAGTAGATGGCACTCTGCATGAACTTAGTATCATAGCAAATGATTCTGTCTCTCACACCATGGACTACAGTGGAAATGAATATGAATCTAAAATGTTTGAGGAGCGACTCACACTCATTAAGTCAGCTGTGTGTCCTACTGTTTGATATATTCTGGTGAAAACTTTCAGGATGGTATATCTTGTATCTTTTCTGGGGTGTTTTATGTTACCATATTCTACCATAAGGAAGAAGTGGCATTGCATTCACTCTCTCCATCTTTCCTATGGGCACATTGGGCCCAAGAAGGGAAGGAAAGGTTTTGTAAGTATATAAAAATAATGTTTGTCATTGAATAACATTTCTAGGCATGTTGGTGATGGTTATTGGGAGAGAGTACGAGGGCATTTCTGATACATGAGGAATTTGTCTGCAAAAACTCCTGTTTCCCCTCTACTCTCATACCCATATTAAACACTGACCAGATGTGTGGGGGTTTCCCACACCAGGCAGTTCTCTCCTCTCCAGTGAATACTGACTGGGTGTCATACAATTAAATTCAATTCTGACACTATCCACCTGATGATAGCATCAGATCTCACAGGTAAAGGACTCTTACCAGACTGTCCTTGACCCTTTCAGAGACCAGTCATAAGCCCAGGTTCTTACCTGTGCTTCTTACCGATTGGCTGTAAATCATAGGTTCTCTGGGTCCTCTCCCTTGGGTTTAGTCATTTGCTTAAAATTGCTCAGAGAACTCAAGGAAAACAGTTTGCTTCTCATATTACTGGTTTATTAGAAAAGGCTCTAACTTTGGAATAGCCAGATAGAAGGGATACATAGGGCCATAGGGCAAGGTACATGGGAAGAAGTTCAGGGCTTCCCTGTACCTCTCCAGGGGCACCTCCCTACCCACACTTTCACAAACACGACAGGATTAACTAATTGGCCATTTGCGAATGACTCACCACTAGTCCTTCTCCTCTTCCTAGACGTTGGGGGTAAGGTTAGATTTTTCAGTTGCAGCTCTGACCACTGGCTTGGTTCCCCCTGGCAACCAGCCTCCATCCTGTGGCTAGTCCTGGAGCCCCTCCCCCCTCCTGTCTCTATTAGCATACAAAAACATATTTAAATTTCAAGGGTTTTTGGAGTTGTATGATAAAAAACTGGAATGAAAGCCAAATATATCTTATAGCATAATACATACCTCTTTTGTTAGAATAGTATTTATTGTGAAGTTTGTGCAGTAAAGAAGCAGATGAAGCAACTATGATTTGGGAGGACAATCTTCTATAAAATGACTTTTTTTGGTTTGTTGGTAAAGACATTTAACTTATATCAAGTGACATGTGGCCTTCTCTAGACTCTGGAGATTATTCTATAATAGGGCAAGTGTTGAAGGACCATAGAATCACCTTTGTTGTGTAAAACTTCATAAAAAAATAATGAGCTTCTCATTAGAATAAAATAACAATAAAAAACAATACTGAGTTTGTGCTGAAGCGGAGCGTGAACCCTGGGACACCCTCACACAACCTCCTGCTGTTGGAAGCCTTGTTGCCATCACACCCATAGTCACTATCCCCATCACTGCCCTGAGCAGTAGGGCTGAGGCATCACCTGCTCCCCACCCCCTCAGTGCTGTCCCCACTCAGTGGCTCCATGGGCAGAGGTAGAGAAAAAATGGCAGCCCACTGGTGAGGGGAAGATCACCACAATGAAGGTTAGGGAAACTAGTAAGATGGTTTGGTGTAAGAAATAACTGTGCTTTTTGCCACAGGAATGATGTCAAACATATCTTTCTGTATACCAGAATGTCTCAAAGAACAGTCTCCAGGAAGCATCTCCAGTACAGGGGATAGAGAAACCATAGAATTCGATGTTCTTAAAGGAGAAAGGATGTGGAAACAGCAAATGTTGCAGGCCCTGTGGAATTCCGGGGCTAGGAAGTAAATAATCTGCAGAGTGTAATCATTAGAGATATTGCTGCTATTATGAAGGTCTTCCATTTGCTCACCAGCATTAATACCAGGATTAAGAGAATGGGGCAAAAGAGGGGTTGTAGCATACACCCAAATGCCAGGCCCAACCTCATGTCCTACTCTATGTGCATCAACCACAGCATCCCAGCCCTTCTGTACAGGCAGAAGTGTAGAAGGTACTGGCAGTCAGGGTGCAGAAGAACAATGTAGATCAGAGAGAAAGAGCATTTATGGAAGTTATAGACCAGAATGCCCCAGACCTCTCCTCGCTGTGGATTGCAATAAAGAGAAGGAAAATCAAAGAGACCAACGTCAGTAACCACTTAAATGTAAGTGACCCCACAATTGCAGTTAGCAACGAAGATACCCAGAAATCCCTAAAACCACAGATGGCAGAGAGACCAGACTAGAAAGGCTGCTCCTTGGCTGAGCAGGTTGAAGCTGAATTAAGTAGGGGCTGTTTCTACCATAATCCTGGTTAGTCACCTAACAGAATAAAGTAATTGTGAGATCCCAGTGTTATCTCAAAAATGAAATAACCAAAATGAAATAAAAAGTAAATATTCTGTGAAATAATTCTGTGAAAAGCAAGCTGTAGTTTTGAACTTAAGTATTCAATACATACCTGTATATATTGGTAAGTTTGAATGATTAAAACATAAAAAATGTCGAGTGGAAGGTTATGTAGTTACTAAAATGATAATTATAAAGTAACTAATTCCTTTTACTTGAAAAATGGAAAAAATAAAAATCATGCACCCATTATATCTGTAACAGTACAAAATATTTATGCAAGTAAACAAATACTGAAGGGTAAAACAATGATATAAAATACTCTTTTAAAAAATGAAAAAATTCCTTCATAAAAGATCAAGTTGATATTAAAAACTTCATTTTTGCATTGTAATACATTGTAATTTTTCAGCTTGATTTTTCTACAGAAGTCAAAAAGCTTCAAGTACCTATATAATTCTATAATGACAATGATAATAAGCATATGAACAGATTTTGACTTAAACAATTATACTTTTCTAGATTTTACATATTCTTTGTTATTCAACATCTTGTGAGTTTCATAAGTCTTGGTGTTAACAGACATTATAGAACATTATACAGAGAATATAGTGAACATTATCTTAAGTCTTTCTAATGTCTTTACCATTCTGTCTTTTAATGTTACTAGCAAAAAAACACAAATATTGAGGGAAGTCTGAAATTTTCCTCAAAAGACAGAATTGTAGGAAGTATCCAGAGGCCATTTGTGTTCTTTCTGCATTTCACACACTTTTCCTCAGGCACGTGTGAGTCATGTCCAGAACCAGGGGAGCGGAACTCCTCTTTGGTCATGGAATTGAAGGGTTAGCCACAATTTTGCTGAGATTTCTTACCTAATGGGAAAACCCTACTAAGAACAGAGTGAGACTGAAAGACTTGTAACTAATTATCTTAGCAATATCATAGCCACAGCCCTGAGAAGCTAGCTTTGCAATCTCTGACTCATGATTAAGAAAAACTGTACCATGGTGCTTAGCTCCCGAAGGGATGTAATTACTTTCTCCATGATACCCGGTGCTGGAAATGATCTAAGCAAAAGCATCTCTCTCCCACCGCCTTTCCTCTGCTGTGTGGCAAAGTTGGTTGCATTTATAGCAGCTAGAAATTCCCACAGCCTGGGCCTTGCAGGCAGATGGCAGCAGGACTGGCAGGAGGCTGCTGGTGGTACAGATCAAAGGACTCGTGTTTTGTGCTACACTTGGAGGAAAAGCCCTGGCCTCTTCCCTCTCCTCCACCAAAGGCCTGAAAAATGAGATGTAATCAGTTGTGCCATAATAACCCCCAAAAGTACAGTCCTACGTTGTTCTCCCAGAGTCTGAGCAGCAAAGCCAGGACAGATGGGTGGTTAGCCCCTTTGAAGGACAGTGCAGTTGCTCCTTAACACACACTGTGGCTGATCTTTGAGATGACTTTGGAGTTTCTAGTTGCTGCAGATCAACTGTGTCATTCCACATACTGACTGTCCATCCACAGACCTCATATTTTTTCCACTCTGTTTCAGGGCTCATCGTTGGGGTGATCCTGAGGTATGGCACCCCCGCCACCAGTGGCCATGACAAGTCACTCAGCTGCACTCAGGAAGACAGGGCCTTCAGCACCTTATTAGTGAATGTCAGCGGGAAGTTCTTTGAATACACCTTGAAAGGAGAAATCAGCCCTGGCAAGATCAACAGTGTAGAACAGAATGACATGCTGAGGAAGGTGAGCTGGGGACGCTCTTATGCTGACATGGTTTTTGATGTTTCAAGTTGTCTTGACCTTATGTAGAGAAATCCTTTCAGTCTCCTGTAACATTGCTAACATTCTTGGCTCTCAGTTTTGCTAGCAAGCTAGTGGGCTGTGATGATGATGAGAAGGAACACAATTTGAGTATGAGCCTTTTGGCTTGGTAGGGTCAGTAGCTGGTGTGGGTCAGCAATTGTGCGATGGCTTTGTACATCCTCACTCACCTTGTCTCCCCAACCCCCATCTCTTACATACCCTTTGTTAGAGTTTAGGGATGATGTTGTGTGTTTCTTAAGATGATATTGGTTTTCATTTTCAGTTTATTTATTCATTGTCCAGAAATGCACTTCTTACTTCTACCTGTTTCTTGTTACCATAGAATACAAATATTTGTTGTATAATTAATTAATGCCAGAGACTTAACAAATCTCTCAAGGAAGACTTGTTCTCTCAGAACAAGAGTTCAGACATTGTTTTTCTTTTTTAATTTGATATTGTGGGTAACTAACATGTTCCACAGGAAAATGGATTTTATAACTTCTCACTTGGGTGATTTTTAGAATAAGCAAGCGATCAGTATTTATCCATGTACATTTCGTTACCCTGTAGACCCAGGCTGAATGATGCTTCTGGGGGGGGGACTCAAGTTGTGTGGAACCCCTTTTAGCATACCCCACCAGGCTAATGTGTAAGGCAGTCTGAGGCTCCAAAATCTAATTTTTGTTAATTAAATTTTAATAATTTTTATAATATTTTATAATAATTTTTAATAATAAGTTATTCTTAATTTATCCTGATCGTTAAAGAAAATTGTTAGCCTGATACATTAAACATGCCCATCTTCTCTGTCTCTAGTGGCAGTACTAGTGAGCTCTTTACTCGTATCTCTTCATTTGAGTACGTGGAATTTCCATAAACATTTGTGAAATTAAATGCAACTGAGAGAAGTAGTCAGCGCATCTACCACACCGGTGGCTGTTTTGAAATGGCTCCCTGAGTCCCTCAAACTGTACAGAATAGGGGAAAAGATGCCAGTCCTTTTTCATCTTTTCCATCCTAGTAGATCAAATTGACTTTCACTATTATCTTTAGAAAAATATTTATTCAGAGGCTCTCTATATAAATGTTTGCCTCATAAAACAAAGGAAGGAGAATAAACAAGACTGAGATTGAGATTGTTGCTGTGAGTTAAGGGTGAAGAGGCATGTTGCGGCATCTTTGTTAACATAAAGAGGGTTGAGTATGGGCAGGGGTGTCAGGAAACTCTTGTGCTGCTCAGACCTTCCTTGCAACAGTTAAACTCTCTTTGGCTCTGCTGTCCTCATACAAGGCAGGTGCTGGCCTGTGTCCCCTCATTCTGACATTCTGGTGCAGCAGGCTATTCTTCTCTTCAGTAAGAAGATAGAATAAAACAATTTGACAGAACTGTTCTGCTTCTAATTAGCATGGTTAGCATTCCCAGTTTTTAAGGAGAAGCACTAACTTTAAATAATGATAACAAAGATTTAGAATAATTGAAATAGAAGTCAATTTGCCACCACAGACAAATTCTTTAAAAAGGTTAGGAGGCCTGTGCAGTGCTAGTACTTTTCTAGATGTAATGAGAGTTTGCTAATAGTTTCAGAATGATTTCCCAGTATCAAACCCACAGGTAATTCCATCTTGTTGGAGCTGCTGAATTTATGTTGGTGCTAGGGAAGCCACTAGTATTGGTGGAGACTTTGATCTCGACCACATCACATCTTGCAGAAGACTGGTCACTTCGAAAGAGATTTGGATTTGATGAAATTTTGTCTGTAAATGATTCTGTGTCAGGATCCACAAAATTCATGAGGAATAATAATTACATCCTTTATTCCAGTTGAGCCTTAAGTTTGATAAACATCAAGGTGTTTTTATTTCTTATTTAAAAACAGTCATCAGCATTAAAAATAGAACCAAAGTATAAGTAAAATAAAAATAAAAACATTCATCAGAAACTTCTCCAAAATATCAAAATAGTATTGAACTGTTGCACCTTAAGGTGTACTAACCAGTATACCTTGAACAGAAGTCAAAAGTGCCACATGGAGAACATGCCAGTTGTCTGATGAACTGTAACTCCTCTCCTGTGATGAGTCCTTGATTTTTCACATTTATGTTATTTTCTTTTAATGTTCAAACTTGAGTCAGTGGCTTTAAATACTAAGCAAATACTACAGCACCAATTGATGTTAAAGTAACCTTTTTTCTTTTTATTATTTTTGTATAAATATATATTTCACATCTTTGTAGTCCCTGGGGTTCTCCCACCATCTCTCCTCCCTGACCTTTTTTCTTTTTAAACTTGTAGGTAACATTTGATCCAGAGGTATTTTTCAACATTCTGTTACCTCCAATTATTTTCCATGCTGGATACAGTTTAAAGAAGGTAAGAGAATTTTGCCAGTATACTTTTCTTTCTTGACCATGATTTTTTTTAAGCGTGGGAATATCTATGCTAATTTACCTACATAATTTTGTAATTTTTTTCCCTTCTCCTAGATTGCTTATTACTGTGTTTTGCACCCACTCATAGTCTTTAGTTGACTCATCAGCAGTGATTCATTTCTGTTTTTAAAATCTGGAGCTCTCATACAATGCCTGTGGGAATATAAAATTATGTGGTCACTCTCTGGAAAGCAGTTTTGCAGTTTCTTATAAAACTAAAGCTGAAATTACCATAGGACCCACTAGTTTTCTTCCTGAAGAGGATTTAGCTCAGAAAAATGAAAACTTATATTCACAAAAAAACGTGTGCATGATTACTTATAGCAACTTTATTTATAATCGCCTCACACTGGAAACAATCAAAATGTCCTACAATAGGTGAGTGGTTAAGCAAGCACCCATGGCAGGGAATCATGCTCAGCAAGAAATGAAACAGCCGGTTAGTGTATATGTGCTGCCAAAGCAGGCACAGGTAAACACTCGTGGCTCTCAAGGGCATTGTGCTGAATGAAAATAATCCAGTCTGAGGTCACACACTGTATAATTGCATTTTATGTGGCATTCTAGAAATGAAAAAATCGTAAGATGGAGAACAAATCAGTGATACCAGGGGTTAGAAGTGGTAGGGGTGAGCGGGGAGTAGGTGTGGGAGCACAAGAGAGTACAGGGGTTGGTACATGAAGCTCTGTGTGTGATAAAATGACCTGGAACTATATACACTATATGCATGCATTGCACATGTGTGTTCTGTTTCCAATACTGTATTACAGATATAGTCAGTGGAGGAAACTGGCTTTAAAATTATATGAGACCTCTGTGTACTATCTTTGCAACTTCTGTGAATCTATAATTACTCCAAAATAAAAAAGTAAAAAAAAAAAAAAAAAAACCACATCTAACTGAGGGTCATTATGCTTGGCAGCAAAGTTGGGCCTGAGTCATTTAAAATACCTATTACCATTACAAATAGTGTGACTCCCTTCCTCCCCTATTGTGGAACTATTCTCTGAAAATTAGACTCAAAAAATGCCTCCCTGAATAACAGCTAGAAGTTTGTCTCAGCTCTCCTCTGAAGGGAAACTAAAGGAAACTTTTTCAGTGAGTTTAGAGAAGAGAAATATTGACTGCCAATAAAACTCAACAACATTGTTAGGAACTAGAGAATGTCTCTAAATTGATAAACCCTGAGATATCTCAATCAAGAAGAAAAAAATGAAAATAAACAAATGGCCTGTTTCAGAGTGAAAGAGGAGACACTCTTACAACCTTTCAAACATTAAAAGAACATTAAGGGACTCCTATGAACAACTTTATGCTAATAATTTTGACAATCCAAGTGAAATGGATAGATTCTTTAAAAGATTCCAATGACCAAAACTGACCCGAGAAGAGATAGAAAACTTGAATAGCCTTTTATTAATAAAATAAATTGAATATATAATTAAAAACCTTTCCATAAGCCCTGGTGGCTTCACTGGTGAACTCTATCAAATATTTAAGGAATAAATGATACCAGTCCTACATGTTCTTTTAGAACATAAGGATGGCATACTTCCCAGCTCATTTTATGAGAAGATGCCTGCCCATCAGATTGGTTCTTCTGTCAAAGAATAATTTGGGTATTTTAGGTTTCCAGGGAATTCTTTAACTATTTCCAGCCAACATTAAGTACATTTAGTTTATGGAGCAGCTGATGTGTTGGGAACTTTGCATATGGTCTTTATTTCTGTTTTTACATGTACTATTTCTCATTGTCATAGAAACTCTGTAAGCTGGCTGTAGATTAGCTTTAGTCCTTTCTCCCCCAGGTGTTCAACTCATTGATGAATAAACAGATCCAGAAGCTAACTAGTCATTGAGTCATTGATTTATGACCAAAAGTGTCTGGTAATACATATTGAACAATGTAAACTAGCCTTTCTTAGTGGAACTTCTTAACTACTTAGCTCATAAAGTGAAGACAGATGCCCTAGTAGGAAGGCTGAAATGGAGAGATGCTAGAAATTTCTGAACCTGTCAAAGGCTCCCTCTTTGCTCACAGCATGGAGCATAGAGGAACAAGAACAGTCCCTCACCTGTCCAAGACTGCAAGCCAGGGTCAAGACAGTCTCTCCTTTCAGAGATCTAGTGACCCTCCTTACTCCATCAATTTTGGGGGAGGAGGGATGGAACGCAAGTCCTCACTCCACAGTGGATACGTGAGGAGCAGGAAGCTGTGTTTCTGCATACCAGAACAACCCACATTTGTACACTCACAGATATGCAATGTCCCTGCATCTTACTGATGTTGAAGCCACACACAGCATGACTAAGTAACATGTGTGAGGATAAAGTATATGATGTGAGACTGAGTCAAGGTCATGTCTGATGTCCTGTCTGTCTGAGCCCAAGGTCCAGGGTTGTTCCTTTGTGCTCCACTCTGTCTGGAACTGTTTTCTTTTTTTTTTTTTTTAAACTAAATATCCTTTTTTAATAATGTGACTAATCTATGGGGTTGTCAAAGTCATCTGAGCCTATATGTCAGCTCTTGACTTTTAACAGTAGGATTGTTAAGACTGTGTGATTTTACAATTATAAATAATGGGGGTTTTTTTGGGTAACTAATGTCTTTATTTAATTGAAATAACCCTACATGATAAGATTAAAAAATATTATTCTTTAAGTGAGGAATTAGAGAACTCCCCTTCAGATCCAATGCAGGATGGATAATTGACTATTTTAAGTAACTAATCTTAGGGTACAATCAAGGTCATACAAAGTTACTTGAAAATGAAGCCAAGTCATTGGCTGTGACAGCCACTCTGATGGTTGAAAAGCAGCTTTGTTTTTGCAGAGCTGTCTCTTCCTCGGCTGCATTTTCTCAGAAGAAAAACCCAACCCAAAATACTTTGCTAGTTACTAACTGAAGTTGTTTTTGAATTACTAGTCATTAGAATTATTAGCTATTAGTCTCTTTCCCTTTTAAATCATTTATGTAAAGGGATTTCAAGTGGCTTCTTACATTATTGCCATCTGTGATTAAACCTCTAGTCAGTGAAATTTATAATAAATATTTCATCATTTAACTTTAGGTTCTGTGGACATATTTGGCTCTTTTGACTTTTGTACATATAATTTTTAAGCAAACATGGACCTTTTTTTCTAACTTGAAAAAAGTATTGCTAACATTAGCTTTGGTTTTGTGCTACCACTCACAGTTTGCTTAAAGGGCACTGGCAAGAAAAGAATTTACCTATAAAAACCTCCATTTCTGGCAAACTTCCCTACCAAGTGCACATGTGCATACACACACATGTTAAAACTTGTCAGTGGAAGTAGGAGAAGGTAGGGTTTTCCAAGGAGCAGGTTGTCAGGCTTAGCACGGTTACATAAGAGGTGTAGTGTCAGGTGGGTTTCAAAGAATGCAGCCCTTCTCATTCTGCTCTGTTTTAGGCTGATATTCTTGAAGGCGTTACCAGGACATGTCATCTTCATTTGTTTCTTTTTGCCATTCCACAATAGAGAGGGAAAAATTGGGGCGAATGAGCCTACCATGGTCATGCAAACCGCTAGTGACTGTGTGAACATGCAAGACCAGATATGAAGGTGAAAGATATAAAATTGCACTAGAATCTAGAACTAGAAGTCCCATGTTTTCGTGCCTAAAAATCCATGGTGGAAATTGGGAGGAATACTTGTGCAGTGAGAGTGCGGTGCTCCTGGGTCACAAGACTTATTGCCTATGTGATGCTGTGGTGGGGTGAATGTGTGTCTTCAGGTTGCTCACATCACACTCCTGAGCCTTACATGCCTGTCATATAAAATGACTTAAATAACATCTATGTGAGGGGGTTATGAGAATTTAATGAGCTAATATATGTGAAAGTACTTTGTAAACTATATGGTATATATATATAGCTCAGCACTAGGTATAATAATACATAATTAAGTGGCATATTCTGCACCTTTCAAGATGCAGTAGTTTCATTTTATATCAGCAAATATGAATGGGGATGGTTAATGTCTGTGTGTGTGTGTGAGAAAGATATTTTAGAATTTATTATGAATGTGTTTTTGGTGGCAAATTTGTATTCCTGTTATTTTTCTTTAGTAACATGAACATGAATTTGCTTAATATATTCAAGCTAACCATAAGGTTGATTTTCTAAAAGAAAACTGGGGGACGAAAGAAACCACATCTGGAATTAAAATTTAATACTGGATGCCTCCCATGAATTTCATTGTCCTTATGTCTTGTCCTTGATCCCTAACCTTCCCTGATTTTAGCCCTCATGGGGCTCTAGACGGCAATCAGGCGCAGAGTTGTTGATTTTTTTTCAGTGTAACTATTTTTTTTCAAAACATTGAATGTAAATGTACCGCCTTAAAGACTGGGAATAATGACAGGTTTAAGAGGCAAACATGCTATGTCTATAATATGTGCAAATAGCACCCTCATTTGGTGACTGTCAGCATGGCAAGCCCTTGAAGGAGTCCCATGCTGGTGGCTTTACCGCAGTATGCATTCCTGGATGTCTTCTTCACAACCTCAGAGTCGTGGGCCAAAGGGAAGGCCACAGCCCAGGTCTGGAATGCTGACCAGAGGACTCCATAGCTGTTTGTCAGCGTGGCTGCTTGATCCAGACTGAGTTCTCTTTCCTGGTCTGTCTTTCCTGGCTACCACTCAGTTGTCCTGCTGGAGTTCTGTTTTAAGCTTTTTAATAAAGCCTTCCTCGTCCCTGTTTAGTTAGAGAATTTGGGGAATTGTGTTTGTCTGTTTTTGTTTGATAGTTCTGATTGTTGAATGAGAACAGCTTATGCTTGCAGAGTAAGGGCCATAACTCAGGATCCTAAGAATACTGATTTCCCCATCAGAATATCCAATAAGCCTAATGATGGTGTGCATGCACACATATTTCTAAGGTTACCAGTAACATTGAGAGGATTACAGTTTTGCCATCTCCTTTTGAATAATTACTAGGTCTTATATTCATATAAGTATACAAATAAACACACGTATTTGCCTATCTTAAAGGAATTGCTTCTCATTTCTCTGTTATCTGTCTCTTTCCCAGGCTCCAAAAGATGAACGCAGATGAATATGAGGAGACACCTTAGATATTTAGGACAGTCTTTTCTGATACTGAATTAGTCAGGAAAATCCTTATGTAGCACTTTCATACTTTATTAATGTCAAGCTTGTATATGTAGTGATCTAAAGTACCAAAAGAGCTGGACGTTACTAACTGAATCATTGAAATAAATTACTTTGGGTTAAATCTTATGAAGATGATTGGTTCATTTATATATTCTCTTTCTCGCTCATTCTAGTCAGCCAGATAGTTTCTTCTTTTGAAATTTACTAAGCCCTTGCTTGTTCAGTGATGATTAGGATAAAAATATTTTAGAGTCATCATATTTAATGCTAAATAGCTTCAGGAGTAATGCATAACAATCAGTAAATAAAGTTTCACTTTTCAGAGACTTTAATGTTTCTTATGTGCTCACTGTCAATAAATACTATGTAATTTCTTTTCTTTTTAGAGGCACTTTTTCAGAAACCTTGGGTCTATTCTGGCCTATGCCTTCTTGGGAACTGCTGTTTCTTGCTTCATTATTGGGTAAGTGGCTCTTGAACCTATAACAAAATTAACTACTTTCCAAAGAGATGAGATCCATGTGAAAATAGCTAGATGAGCCTCACTTGAAGGCATTCTATGGAATATCTGACCAGCACTCCAAACTACCAAGAATATCAAATACAACATCTGAGAACCCATCACAGCCAGGAGATTAGAGAGGTAGGAGCACTAAAATTATGCACTACAGGATCCCTAGACAGAAAAAGGACATTAGGTAAAGACTGAGAAGATCCAAATATAGCACAGCTGGACAACTGGAGATAAAAGGAAGAGCCTTTCATGCCACCAAAAAAAAAAAAAAGGAGGTGGAGGGTGCTTAGACAATGTCCTGTAATGGAGACAAGCCATGAGCAGGTGACAAGTTAGATAACTGACTTTGGTGATGGTGGGAGATGAGAGAGAGGCGGAGAGGCTACCAGAGAGAAGTCTGTGTCCAGCCTGTGCTTGCAGTGGAAGGAAACAGAGAGGATCTTCTTTGAGGAAGTATTTAAAAGGTAGGTTTAAAAGTAGCCTTCACTAAGCAGCAAAGGACAAATCTAATCTGTATCACTGAGTAACTGTGAATTGGAATAGAGCTGTTTCACACATCTGAGACCGTGTCCTGCAGCAGCAGGCAAGCATCAAGTCATTGCTGTTGAATCTCAAAGATTCCTTTCTGCAGATACTTCTTGAGTCCCTAACATAGTGTACTGTTCTAGGCACACCAGATACAAAGTGAACAGTGGCATGGTCCTTACCACCAAGAACCTTATTATTGGAGGTTGGGTAGGGTGCAAATGAGCCGATTTTGTGGTTGTCTTTAGCTTCCTTATCCCTGCAGATTCCACCACCTTTGCTTCCTACACAATCACCCCTACTACTTTTACAAAGTCTTTTACTACTCCATATTTCTCCAGTTTATAAGCTGTCCTGTAGGAAACGTGTTCTGGGCTGTTGCTGGCCGGCCTGACCCGTGCACAGTGCAAGAAGCCAGTTAGTCAGTGTGTGCACTGATGATTTAATAGGACATTTGGAGGGTTTTTCCTCTTCCAGTCTTTCAGGTAACCCTTGGCAGAGAGGCTTGATCACTTGGATCTTTTTGACAAATCCTTTTTTTTTTTTTCTTTACCAACTACACCTAGTCCACTTATTCCCATGAGTTTAAATGTACTCTCTTAGAATGTAGTGAGTTTTGTAACAATTTCTTACACATTCTGCAAAGTTACTTTTTTTCCTTTTTTTCTCTATAATGCAGTTACTTAAGATGCTTTAATTTTCTTGCTAATCGAGGGCCATTCTTATAGTTGTTAGTTAATTTAGTTTAAAATGGGAAGTTCAGATGTCTCAGCCAAGTGTCACCTGGTGCCAAAGTTCGTGTGTAGGTGTGCTTCATAAATGTCCAGTCACAGCAGCTACCTGATGTTTTCACAGTTCCCCCTAAGCTACACCATGCCAGCACTACTCTCCTGTATGTTTGCTAGGTGACTCAGGGAGGTTTACTTTTTCTTATGTTTTCTTCTGACATGGCTTCCCTTCCCTTCCTGTAGAAATCTCATGTATGGTGTGGTGAAGCTCATGAAGATTGTGGGACAGCTCTCAGATAAATTTTACTATACGGATTGTCTCTTTTTTGGAGCAATTATCTCTGCTACTGACCCAGGTACTTGCATATTTGGCTTGGTATTATGGCTTTCCATTATTTGAATCTTCAAACATTAAGAGCAATTGTTAACTTTTGTTGCAGTTGGGAGGTTGTAGTATTAGCATGAAAGCTAGAGAAAGAGACTGGTAAGTGGTCTAACAGACTTAAGATGTCTTTTCTAAAAAGGGTATGCATTTCCCTTTCTTCTATCTCTTACTCCTCCTCTTCACTCTCCCTCATTGTTATGGTATTTATTGTGATAAAAACACAATATAAAATTTACCATTTTTTAAGTGCACAGTTCAGCATTGTTGTGTGGTCACAGTGTTACGCAGGCAATCTTTATAACTTTTTCATCTTACAAAATTGAAATTGTAGCCCATTAAACAGCAACCTCCACTCCCCCTTACTCCAGTCTCTGGTAATCCTGGTTCTACTTTCTATACCTTTGGGGTTTTGCTTGTTTATTTTCTAATTTATGATGAAAAAATCACTTAGCAAGATTCTTACAGTAAAGTCATGTATTTACCAACTAGATTCTGTTATTAGTATTATTTTGCTATTATTGGTTTATCATATCCATTTATAATTCTGTCTAGCCATATTTCTTATTGTACTTCAAAATAAACTATAGACAGCGATACCTTTTCACTTAATGCTGCAGCATTAACTATAGTTTAAGTTTCTCAGGTTTTTCTTTTGAAATAAGACTTGCAACTGAAATGAGAAAAAAATTTTTATACTCTTGACCTTTTTCCTTCCCCTGTCCCTCTTTTTTTTATGCTTATTGGGTTAACAATTTATACCCGATTTAGGATATCCGATTTAGGGATATAGATTCTCTACAAATGTATTTTATCACACCACACCCATGTCCACAGGTTCAATAATCCTCCATTATAGTCCATTGGGTACCTCCTTACTTCTTTGTTCCCACCTTCGTCTTGCCTTCTGGTAACCTCAGTTCTGCAGTCAGATTTTAAGGGTTGTTTAGTTTGGTTCTGTCTGTTCTGTTGCTTTGTTTTTTCATTTTATGTGGATTTATTTCTGAACTTTCAGTTCTGTTCTATTGATCCCTTTGTTTTTATTCTAACATCATATTATTTTAACCACTGTTGCTTTATAATATAGTTTAAAGTTAGGTTAGCTAATGCCTGCATTATTTTTCTTTTTCCTCAGGATTTCTTTATGTGTTCAGGGTCTTTTATGGCTCCTTATAAAATTTGGTACTTTTTTGCTTCTATTTTCTTGAAGAAGATTGGAATTTTAATGGGGCTTTCATTACATCTGTATATTGCTGCTAGTAAAATAGTCATTTCTGACAATATTAATTATCGCTTTAGTATACTCATTCTTTGTTTCTAGTAGCTTTTTGATGGTTGTCATAATTTTTACATATATTAACATACCATGTGCAAATAATGATAGTCTTACTCCTTCTTTTCTAATGTTTGAACAATAATGACCTGATGAGATACTAAGGAGCACCCCCTCCACTTCACCCTACCTCTTATGATTCCTCTAGATTAGTGTTATCCCATAACCTTTTCTCAATAATAGAAATGTTTTGTGATCTACCCATTTCATTATGGTGGCCAGTAATTGCACATAGGTAATATAACTACAGAACTGAATTTTCAATTTCGTTTTATGTTAAGTAATTTGAATGTAAATACCCACATGCAACTCAGGCTCCCACAGTAGACAGCACGGCTTTAGACTTTTGTGTGGTTCTGGAGAATCTCAGTGGTCCAAAAACCATCGATCTCTTTTACTTCCATGTTTTAATACAAACACTTTAAGAAAATTGACTCGACTTGGCTGTTATGAGCACCCTGGTTGTAAAAAGAATGTGAGATGTAGTATGGCAGGCAGAGGTTTGAATTCTAACCCTGCCAGTCACTAACTGGGAGGCCTAGGCATACTTTTTCTCTCCCACACCAGTTTCCTCATCTTTCATGTGCAATAATGGTAATTTTTCTTTTGGGATATTGTGAAGATTAATCCACACAAAACATTGAGCATAGCATCTGCTAATTATG
This sequence comes from Uropsilus gracilis, assembly GCA_004024945.1. Lineage (NCBI taxonomy): Eukaryota > Metazoa > Chordata > Mammalia > Eulipotyphla > Talpidae > Uropsilus > Uropsilus gracilis. The sequence goes on along the minus strand of PVHY01003334.1, from coordinate 61,676 downwards.
TTGGTCTCTATCCACATGTGACCCAGCTAGAGATTTCTCATTTTTTAAAAAATATGTAACAGATTATCAGTTAGCCCAAGCTTGCTTGTGAAGAGCTCTCTGGAAAATAATTTTGTTATTTGAATACCATAGTGCTTGTGACTATCTAAATGCATGTCTATTGAGAAATAAATTCTTCATAAGTCTGAGGAAGGCACTTAATCTCTCTGGTTAAGGCACTTAACCAGCTATGCTCATCTATAGCTTTATTACTGACTTCTTTCTTACCGTCACTGAGCAAAGGGAGGGTACCAAGAGGGCTCCTGCAGGCTGGCTGTGTCCTTTGATGAAATGTCACAGCACCTGGCAGGTAACCCTCCCATGCAGCTCCTGCCTCTGGTAATCATAACTTTTTTCTCCTTTGGCCTTAGGGATTATATATTAAAAAAAGCATTTTCAGGTTTGAGTACTGCCTTCTCCCTTATGTTTCCCCATACTCTGCTCACACTTCCAGGATTAATCCTTATATTAAACTCTGCTCATAGTGCTCAATTTGAGAGTGTCATTTCCTTTCTTGCTAGGATCCTGACTGAGAAAGTTTTTGAAACCCAGGTTTCCTGGGCTGCCAGCCCTGTGCTCTGTTGAAATTACCACCACCAGTCTTACTTAGTCCCCAAGTGACTGATGTGCATAAAGGCCTCTGGTGCCAACCTCCTGGGGATGCATCTGTTGTATGAGTAATGGGTAAACATTTTCTTGGATGCAACCACTGACATTTTGGGAATTTTGATACTTCAGAATTGAGTAGCCCTTCATATAAGGCCTTTTCCCCTCATCTCTAAATCAGGGGAAATGATAGTATTATCTTCCTTCTAGGATTTTATAAGAACTAAATAAGATTGTAAAATGTTTAGCATAGCGCCTGCTTCATAGTAAGTCCTCAATAAGTATTGTTAGTATTGTCATTATTAATTTTTTTTAAACATTGGGTTAAAAACAAGATAATAACCATGTCATATAATGATAAGCTACTAAGAGTAAAGGTTTTGTATTAAGAAAGGTTCTCCAGAGAAGCAAAGATTTATATATATATATATATATATATATATATATATATATATATATATATATATATATATATATATATATATATATGGAGTAGGGAAGAGGGAGAGAAGGAGACAGATTGTGTGATTATGGAGAATATAAGCAATTGGTTCACATGATTGTGGAGGTTGACAATTCCAAAGATCTTCAGTTCAACAGCCTGAGAACCAGAGGGCTAATAGTGTAAGTTCCAGTCCAGGTTCAAAGGCAGGAGGAGACTGATAAATGTATCAACTCAGAGATACTCAAGCAGAGAGAGTGAATTTCCTCTTAGTTGGCCTTTTTGTTCTAGATATCAGGTTTTCAACAGATTGGATAAGACCTGCCCACAGTATGGAGGGCAATCTGCTTTACTCAGACTGCCAATTCACATGTCATTCTCATCTAGACACACCCTCATCAGCTTACTGGAATAATGTTGAACCAAATATCTGGGCATCCCATGACACAGTAAAGTTGACATAAAATGAACCATCATGTATATATTTTATAGAAAGACCCACATATTGTTCATGTGATAATCTTAAAAATAAGAACTTCTTTTTTTCTAAATCCCTAAAGATTTTTCCCATTGTGTAACCTGATAAACTATACTTATGAGTGAGGAAAGAGACTGACTTTGCATGAATATGAATATGGCATGTCCTTTAGGAATTATAGTTGCTGGTGAGTCCCCACCTCTTGAAGTCTAGCTAGTATCTGGGCGCTTAGACTAGTCAGTTTGAGCTCCCAGATTTATAATCACCTGAAACAGCCTCTTGATATAGTCAACCCTTTTCAAATCCAGATTATTTGTTGCTTATTCTCAGTGATGATAGGGGTGTGTTGTGTTGGAATCTGCCTTAATCCCTAATTAAAAACAACAACAGAGAAAGTGGAATAGCAAAAAACAAAACTAGCTGACAGATTATCCCTAAGGAATCCCCAAATATTAAGTGGGGGAAGGGGTGTTGGTAACCACCAGCAGCATTGAGACTTAAATATAGGAAAAGCAGCTTAGTATAGGAGGAGGCTGAGTAGGGAAAAAAGGGGGGCTTTTTGCTGATTCTTTTGTCATGTGGAGCCAAACATTTCTCACAAGCATTCACACTCAGAATGAGGCCTTCTTACTGGAAGTAAAGAATTTTGAGGCCAAATGCAATAGCAGTAAAGACTGGGAGGGGACTTGGCAGGCTCTATTTGTATGAGCACAAGGAGGACTGGAAAGGGTCTTGTGCTGCCTGAGTGACCTGGATCTCAGAAAAGATCCAGTGAAGATGTCTCTGGAAGGACAGAGCCACTTCCTAAAAATGAGCTACTAGGATCATGGACCCTGATTAACAGGGCATAGAAGTCAAAAGAAAGCTGATGTCAATAGAGGGGGAAACCAGAGGAAGAGATTCAAAAAGTATTGGAAAAATTGCTACACCCGGAGGCCATGTTTTTGATACTTTAATGTAAAACCAGCAGAGGGAGCCCTAGAGTCATGAAACTGAGGAAACTCTTCTGGGGCCTGTACCCACTATCCACCTCATTTGACCAGAGCTGCAGAAATAGGTTGAAGTGAAACTTTAGGCAAAATTTTGGGAATAAACCCTCTGAAAAATAAAGGTACAGATAAGGGAGCCTTACCAAAAACAGTTCCAAAAGTTGCATAACATGTGATACTGACTTTATCTGTTGAGTGAATACAGAAACAGAAGAGTCACATCTTCATTAAATACAGATATTAAAGAGATTTAAAAAATAGTAAAGCAACAAATCTATTCTCACTATTTTTTGTTTTGTAAAATATAATTATTTTTCATTAAAATAGGCTAACAGGCTGGGCACGGTAGCATGTGCCTTTAATTGCAGCCTATGGAGCGAGGCTGAGGCAGGGAATCGCTTGAGTCCGTGGATTTGAGACCCGCCTGGGGCAACATAGCCATACCTAGTCTCAAAAAACTAGCTGGGTGTGGTGGCGCGCACCTGTAATCCCAACTACTTGGGAAGCTGAGGCTGGAGATCACTTGAGTCTGGTACCCCGGGCAACATGAGCCTGTGGTTCCCCGGGCAACAAAGCAAGATCTACTCTCAAAAAAAAAAATAGGCTAACAGAATGGGTTTATTAATTTTAAATGAATACACATTTTTTTCTTATTTTACTTCATATGGTCAGTATTGATAGGTATAACCCCAAAACTAAAACTCTGTAAAGGCCTCAGTAATTTTTAAGAGTATGAGGCAATCTTGAGGCCAAAAGGGTAAGAGCCTCTGATCTGGACAAGAGCTGGTTTTTAAATACCTACGAAAGGTGGAGATTCTGAGAAGTGTCATGTGTAGTCTCTCATAAACGAGGACTCCCATATTCCACAGTCTTTGTTACCACTTGTGTGCCTGACCCTATGTTGGGTTCTAGGAGCACAGTGGTCAACAAAATCAGGTTTCTGTGTTCAGAGAGATCCCAGCCCACTAGTATGGCCAAGATAGATTAATTGCGGTTCTTTTTAAGTTCTATAAGAGCAGTATTGTCAAAGTGTGCAGGGGTGGCAGTGGTAATCATGGTATCTTGGTACAGTACTGTTAGAACCAAGCATTGCCCAACTTCTCATCCAGGGTAGGGAGATTGTCATTCTCCGTTCTGCCTTAGACCTGGTCCATCCTTGACTCTCACTGTCTGTTAGGCCACTCGGTCTGCCACACTGTGGTCCCACTGAAGGTAGAAATTGCCTCTGTAAATTTGTCATTGGTAGCTAAGGTCAGAAACTAAAACTAATTTTATATGCTCTTGGCCCACTTTTCAGTGACTGTGCTGGCAATATTTAATGAGTTGCATGCAGATGTGGACCTTTATGCACTTCTCTTTGGAGAAAGCGTCCTAAATGATGCCGTTGCTATTGTACTGTCCTCGTAAGTATATTTCTGCCTGGGAAGAGAGACTCCAGCTTCCTTAATGCCAGATGAAATTCAGAGGCCGTTTTTAAAGTGTTAAATATTGAATTGCATGTTTTTGTAAATGAGGTTTATCACCTTTGTTAATCAAGTGATGTTGCTTTGTATGGTTGGGAGCAATCAGAGCCTGGCAGCAACGCTGAGCCGTAACTGCTGTGTAAATCATCACGGGGGCACTCAGCAGAGTGTAATGCCTGTGTTTGTCAGTGTTTTTAGATACCATAGTATAAAACTTGTACAGTCTTTAAAAACTCTTGTTTCTTTTTAAACTCCAGGTCCATTGTTGCCTACCAGCCAGCAGGACTGAACACACATGCCTTTGATGCTGCTGCTTTTTTTAAGTCAGTTGGCATTTTTCTTGGTATATTTAGTGGTTCTTTTACCATGGGAGCTGTGACTGGTGTTGTGACAGCTCTAATATCCTTTTTATAGTTACTGCCCGTGCTTGGATATGATTATGCAGCGTTACACTTGCAAAAAGGAAGTTCTCAGTTCTTTCTGATTAGAATCTTGAATCAGTGATCCCATTGGAGGTGGGGAGGGGGGTCCTGAAATATATCCCATTGGTGAACATGACTACATGACCGTCACCTTCCTAGCTGAGAGTCTGTGAACAAATCTGGGAGTGTCACTCTAGGCTTCATTCTGTCCTCATCTTCCAGTTTCTCTTAACCAGTTAAAGATGGGAGCTTGGGGGAAGAATCCCTTTTAGAGAGGTGGGACTCAGGGAAGAGCCTGGAGGGAGCTGGGAAGCAGGGGCCACCTCACAGGAGGTCAGGAGGAGGCAGTCTGGGAGGTGCTTTCACCCCAAGCTTACTGCAACTGTCAGCTGTCCAGAGCTATGCGGGCTGCAGTGGTCATAACTACTCAGTGGTCATAGGTGGGAGCTACTGCACAGTGGCTTTCTTTAGGCAAAGGGCTGCACAAAGCTGACTTAGAAACAAACAAGCAGACATGAAAGCAAAATGTGAAACGAGCAGAAACTCCTTGTCATATAGTTTATAAGGAGCGTTTAGATCACCACTGTCCAGAATAAGCAGAACAGAAGTCACAGATGCAAGCTACATCATTCCAGCCTGCCATCAATATAGCATTCTTATTCAGTATATAAATTATTAATGAGATTTTATACACTTAAGTCTTGTACTAAGTCTTTCAAGTACAGTGTGCTTTTGCTCCTACAGCATATCCTAGCTCAGATGAGCCACCATGGCCAGGGCCTACCATTTGAACAGTCTAGATTTAGGTTGCTTTCTTCAGAGTCACTTTTGACATCCTGTGGAGTTGTAGTGCTCGGTGGACCCATTCCTGAGATGGTTTTGTGACGCCTCACAGGAAATGGCAGTGTTGGAAGGGAATTGCTGCTCCCAAAAGGTGCTACCATCCCCTTGTAGCTGCCACTTACGTATCAGCAGGCACCTGATACATAGGACTCAGACCCTAGTGGCCCATGGAGGTCATCATCTCACTGGCCTTGTCTTCCCAGGCTGCTTAAGGCTACTCCTAGCACCCCAGTGCTTGTCTGTTAGTCATGCCTTAGGCCAAGAATGTGCCTCTCACAACCAGGCGCATCACAGGGAGCACAGAAACCCAGTTTTCAGTCCTTTAGAAAGCTTAATTTTAAAAGCAACCTTATTGACTTAAAATTCACATAGAAAATTCTCCCACCTTAAAGTGTAGAATTCATTGCTTTTCAGAATATCAATAATGTTATTAATTTTTTTAATTATAAAATATGTGCAACACAATTTGCTATTTTAAACATTTGTAAGTAGCATTAAGTACATTCATGGTGCTATGTCACCATCCTTACTCTATTTCCAAAATTTCTTAGCACCCTCTTTCCTAGCCCCTGGTACCTCTGTTCTATTGGAAAATTTAATCATTTTTATTACTTTGAAAACCAAGAAAAGTTTGGGACTCAAAAGAAGAATTGAAGGGAAAAGACAGCCCTTAGGAAAGAGGGTCTGGGCTGAGAGAGTGGTTCTAGGTAACGTTGATACTGTTACTGGAGACAGTTCCTTGACAGGGGCCGACGTGACCAAGTTCACCAAGCTGCACTGCTTCCCCCTGTTGGAGACAGCGCTTTTCTTCCTCATGTCCTGGAGCACGTTCCTCTTAGCGGAAGCCTGTGGCTTTACAGGTGGGTTTTCTCGACTGATGGGCCATCCTTCTCCTCAGTGTGGCCGGTCTGTGGGAACTTGAGGGGTGGGACGAGTTCTCAGCTAGCAGCTGTGTGGGGTAAATCGGCTACCCACAGTGTCCACATGGAGGATTTCTGAGCAACGCTGATGCTCTGCATCGTGAATAATCTAGTTTCGCAAAGCTGCACATTTATATATAAGAGAAAGTTTTACTCTTTCAAGTTCAGTTATATCTTTGAGTACTCATTCTCACAACTGCAAAAGTTACTGAATATGTTAGAATATCCCCTACAAACAGTAGCTACAACAAGCAAAATACATATCCTTTTTAAGGTAATTTTGCATCTTCTCAGATGAGTGTGAACACAGTTTTTCCTTGACTTGTCTCTGTTTAATCATTGTTTTTCACTACCATGTTTTAATGGTGCTGGTTTCATATATTGGTGTGAGTAATCATGTGGTTTTAGTTTCTTACATTCTCTCAGTAAGAAAAAAAGCCAAATGACTGAATATTTCCATTAGGAAACTCAAATACAATTACTATACATGATCTGGGTAGTTATGAAGTCCTTTTAGCTTCTTTTCTTACTATGGTACCATATCTTTGTATGCAGCATTATAAAATATGCCACTTTTTAAAACTTAACAGTTCAAATGTATACGCAGAATCCTGGGTCTCTCTTCTGTGATTACCATTAACCAGAACTCTAGATCATCAGGGCTTGGACAAGTGGGATACTTAGTACTTTGGATCCGTTTTGTCTGGAGTACTAGACAATGTGAAAAGCATTAATTTGAAATTAAATTCACTATTCGAAGAAATGAGAAGAGTGTGACAAAAGCATAGGACAGACTCTCACAGTCTCTGAGGGAATGAATGTTAAATGACAAATAGAGATGGTAAATTCAGTAGGAGTTTAGAGGAGGGTGCCCTTAAAACTAGAACAAGGGGAACCATAGGAGATCTTGGCTTGGAACAAAGATAGAGGTGGGGGAAGGGAAGGCAGAGATAGTGGCGACAGGTGGAGCTTTCAGTAATAGGAAATGTTCAGGAGGTTGAATGTGCTGGACTTGCCTGCCTTAATTTTGTTTCAGCAGGGCTTTTCCCCTGCTTCTTTGTTCTGCATTGATTTCAAAAAGATTCTCTCACCAGGTGTTGTAGCTGTCCTTTTCTGTGGAATCACACAAGCCCATTACACCTACAACAATCTGTCAGTGGAATCGAGAAGTCGAACCAAGCAGGTGAGAGAAAGCCCTTGGTTTTCACAGGTTATCTGTTAGTACAGAGTTGGGGATCCACGAGGTTTATGGCTTCCTTTTTCCTTTCTGTGCAGCTCTTTGAGGTGTTACACTTCCTGGCTGAGAACTTCATCTTCTCCTATATGGGCCTGGCACTGTTTACCTTCCAGAAGCATGTTTTCAGCCCTGTTTTCATCATTGGAGCTTTTGTATCCTTTTTTGGAGCCACCATTTTCTACATGGAGACGCAACCACTTCTGAGGAAGCTCTAAGAATAAGAATTTCTGTGTTGGGTGGGTGAGTGCTATACTCCAAGTTTGGTATTTTTATGATGAGAAAAAAAAGGCTTAAGTGCTTCATGAAGCAAATTTACTTGATCTATAAAGAATTGGCATTGATTCTAAGGTTGTTCTGTATAGGACAACCTTTCTGTCTCACTGGTGCTTAGCAGATGGTAGCTTATTTTCTAGACCAGCCTTCTTAGCAGATCTAAACGTCAGCAACCATGTCAGCCACCAGACTTATTTTTATTTCATTGTTGCCTGAATTACAACCCAGGACTCCCCATTTGGGTGATCTGAAGGTTGTGACATTCTTGTCCTTCACCACACAGTCTGTGTGGGGAGCCCTGCCGTGTGCTGCCCAGAGAAACCTGCAGACAGGGAGCATACTTCCTTATAGCTGAACTTCTCAGCTGCTACAGATCATGGATGGGAGACTTCCCTGCCCCACCCCTCCCAAACAGAAAAAAACAAACAAACAGAGAAATGAGAGGGAGAAGAGATAAAATGAAAGAAAAATGAAAGAAGAAATACTTGGTTTTTTGATTTAGTCCCACTGGGAGTGCAGTTTTTAGAAGGGAAATGCCATTTAGGGGGACCGGCTTTGCTCGGGAGAGGAAGCATGTGAATATCCAGCAGCGGATAGACAGCTGAGGGGTTTGCTGACTTGGCCTCAGGTCCTATTATTTTAAAGTCAATTTTTCTGGGGCATGGAACTTTAAGCGACCTAGCTCTACCTGCCTTTCAAAGGGCTGGATTCCCTGTCACTGGCTATTCACTTCTGCCTTTTCTGAGGCCTCATGAATGCCCTTGGATCTTAGAAAAAGGAGTGTTTTCCTCTTCTGGCTTTCATTTATTGTACAGGAAATATCCGTCATCACCAAAGCATTAGATAGTGACAATGGCCTCATGGCATGCCAGAAATCCTTCATTTAGAGTGTTATCTGCTCCCACGGGGGCTCATTTCTTGAATTTATCGAATTTATACATTCAACAGACTAACAGCTAAAATGTCTGTGGGTTCAGTGTTTGTATTCTTGATTAAGAAAGCCCCTGTCTGTTGTTTTGATTTGCATTCCTAGCACAGCATCCTGTGAGAGATAGTGAGAGCTCAGTCCTGTTTACAGATGAGGGCCCCTCCCACTCAGTCCTTGAGGCTGCTGACCACTGCCGGACCTCTGCCTGGTTCTGACATAGACAGTGCTTTACAAGCACTACCTGCTTCCTTCTGTTCGAAACAAAATGAAAAAGGAAGGTAAAAATTTAGGAAGAAAAATAGCCAGTACTTCATCCTGGAGAAGGCAGAAGATAATTCCGCCCTCCCCTCTGTCGGAAAACAGCTGCAGATCCGGCAGCTGGTTGCTTAGCCCCAACGGAAGCACCCTGTTCCCCTGGCTCCCACGGTGGTTTCCTCCTGTGACCAGGGCGGTGCAAGTCTCTCTGTTGGGTTCTGTTCTAAACTCAGCAAGTGACGAATGACCAGTTTCCTGAATTCTTTGGTTTCCACAGTGGAGTTGCTCTTCCACATTCTTCCTTTTCTATTTTTTGCATTTCCTTAAGACACTTTAGCCACCAAAGGAAGAGAGATCTCCCCATGTCGAGTCTTGTGTGGAATATGAATGTGACTTACTGTCAAGTTTCCTCACCTCCTTTTTGCAGGATCTGCCTGGTCATTTGAGTCCCGAATGACTTCCCACTGAAGCCTCTTACCCGGCAGACCTGCTCTTTGTAGTTTGACTTGAGAATTAGTCATTTTTTCTACTTGTCCCCTTTCTTCCCATCAAACCTAACACACTATTTCCTTCTCTCAACTCCCTACTCCCCTGTATGGTACCTTCTCTTATTCTAGACTCATTTTTAGCTTGATTGAAGATGTGGTCATGTCAGGTTAGTTGAATTTAGACAACAAAGCATTTAACCACTTGGAATTTGATGTGAGCCAGGAGTTGGGAGTGTTGGCCAACTAAATCTCATTTGGTGCTTAAGCTTGTTTGGAGGAAAATTAGACAGCCTGACTTCTGTGTACAGCTCCTCCTGTCTAAAGGAGACGTCACAGCATTTTTTAAATCCTCTGCTCAACTAGAGACTGTATGAAAGTGTCATTCTGGAAACCTGTTGTGTCCTTAACCTCCCCTTGGTGGTCAGGTTGCCATCTTCCTGGGCAGAGCCGCACACATCTACCCACTCTCCTTCTTCCTCAACTTGGGCAGGAGGCATAAGATTGGCTGGAATTTTCAACACATGATGATGTTTTCAGGTAAAAAAGTATACATATCAAGAAAATGAGTCATATTCAGTAGGCAGTATGATTAAAAAGGCTGATAAAAAGAATTCAGTTTGCCAGACACACTCCCCAATGTGAACATTGTCCTCTAAAATATTTGCATCTTTATTTCATCTCTACAACACAGGGAACCTGAAACTATGTGAGTATTTAAAATGCTTGATTGTCTTCTAGTAAATGCTTATAATCCATAATCTTCCAGATCTAAAATTAGAAGGAATATAGGTTTTGTTTTTATTTTTTTATTTTTTTATTTTTTTGAGAAATAACATGGGCCAAGTCACTCAATACCTCCAGCTGCAGCATTCTCTTTTGTAAAATAATCACATCAAGGTAATTAGTTGAAGTCCCCCCCTAGCTTGAACTCCTGGCCAAAAAAAAAAAATACACTCATATGAAAAAAAAATGAATCCCAAACCCAGAATCTAATAGCTAGTGGAGTTCTGCTTGATTTGCACTTTATCCCAGATGCTCTCCTCTTCACTATAAAGTTGAGAAGTATGGAGATACCATTTTAGGGACACAGGAAATAAATATGTGGAGGTAAAGAAAGGAGAGAACAATTGGCTTAGTGGCAATCCACTCACGATGGTGCAGTGAGGGTGGTGAGACCCAAGTGAGAGTACCTTTGCAGAGCAGAATAGAGAAGGGGACAAAAGTCCACTGTGACCCTTAATGGCACCCATGTCCTTTGTGGGAGTCTGTACAAGAGGCAGAGTCAGTCATTGCCCCTTACTGCCACACAGGTTCTTGGAGAATTTCAGAGTCATACTGAAATCTCACCAGTAGACACTGTTGTACAAAGTGGTCGCTTTATCTTGTACTGTTTGCATCTGTGTCTAACTGTACAGCCCTCGGTAATGCTTTCCCCCTACTCTGATGTGTTGAGCATTCTGTCTTTATAAGTCACAGTTCTAGGTTGCAGAGGATACAGAGACCAACCTCTGTCAAGGAGCTCACAGACTCCTGGGCGGAGACAGGTGTAAAAGAGCTAGCATTCTCTGAAGAGAGGGTGGTAAAGCGCACAAGAGGTTTGGAATAAATGTGGCAAAAAATCAGGGGCCATCTTCCCAGAGAGTGCAGCCCTTAAGCTGGAAAGAAATGAAACTTCAGAAGGCAACAGCCTGGAGAGGCAGGGAATCATAGTCATATGTGCCTTTCTGTGGGAAAGGAATCTGTCTGGAGTAGTGCACAAAGAGGGTGAGATTGGCAAGGAAAATTCCTCTCAACTGCTATGAACCTTATCAGAATCATGAGTGGGCTGCTTAGGGCGAATTGCTGGGCTCCACCTCTGAGTGTGATTCTGAGGGGAGACGGAAGGAGGACTTGCATTTCTGATATGTTCTCAGCTATTGCTGATACTGTCTGGGGTTTGAAAACCACACATTGAGAACCACTGTCACAGAGTCTAGGCCAGGGAGAAGCTCTAATGCTGGGCCCAAGTGTTTGGGTCTTATTCAAAGAGCAGCTGGCAAACATCAGATATTTCTGAGAAGGATAGTGAGTGACGTGATCCCACTTACTAATTAGGAAAATGCTGGTAGAAAAGAGCAGTAATGCTGTCAGCTAGATAAACTATGTTCATTTTCTTCTGCCCTAAAAAACTGAAAGTACACAATGTTCTTTAATGATACTGCCCATAAAAAATGTTATCTGCTGGGAGAAAAACCCGAGGTCACACTTTTCATATTGCTTACAATATTTGCCTAATAAAATTAAAAAAAAAACAAACTAGACTATACATCCCTTTCTGACCCTCTCTTCTTTGAAAAAACATCCTTTTAAAAGCTTGAGTGTTGATGATAGCCAACTATAGGAAGAGGTAGATATGTGAAAATTCTTCAGTAGGACAGTTAGACAGAAAACAGTAACTTTGCTGTTATTTATGTAACATGTATTGAATCATTCTTCTCTAATGAATTGTAATGAACCTATTAGATTGATGGAATTTGCAAAATTATTGGGAAGGTGGAAAAATGTCCCAATAGGAGAGATAGCTTATCATTCTCTTATATAATACAATTGTGCTCACAGGGATTAGGAGTTTATGCTAGATAAACATTAAAGGCCATGCATCAGTCTTTATTATAGAACAGAACATGAGCATGGTACAGGGAGACTGCAAAAGAGATTAGAAAGGTTAATTGTAAAGCATTAAAATATGAATGCTTAATCATAACAGTCATTAATACAGACCAGGAGTCAGTTCTACAGCCCCTGGGGCCAGAGCTGGCTGCCACCTGTTTTCATACACCCCCTGGGGCTAAGAATGGCTTTTACAGGTGAAGGCTTACAGTCCACTTGATGGCAGTGTACACTACTTTGAAACCTGAAGTAAGTGAGATAACCCCTTCCCCCCAAATTTAGTAGACCTGTATCACAACAAATGGTACTCAGTAACATCTGGTGTTTTTCCCTCTTTATTTTTGATTCATTTAGTTCATTTGTTTTTCTTTTTTTGGTAAGTACCTCTGTAATAACCTTGGCTTTGCCTCTTGCCCCACAAAATCTAAAATATTTGCTATCTGGTCCTTTATAGAAAAAAATTGCCAACCCCTGATGTAGATCAGATAATATTGTTACTTCTCTGTGTGGCTTCTTCCCCTGTGCTAAGGAAATGATTAACTGTTTTGTGGTCATGGTATATCTGACACAGATGTACATCTGACACTCATCCCTTGCTTGTTTCTTAAGTTTAATGACTACAGTGTTTGAATCATATACTTACCTTATATTATTCCTTCTTTAAAATTTTTTAGAGAAAAATTTATTTTTTCTCTTCATATTACTTAACAGGAGAATAATTTCCATAATAAAGGAATGTTGCTACTGTAAAATGTGCTATACAAAGTAGTATGTCTTTGTCCTAGCATTTGGCATTTTTTTTTACAATGTAGGAGAAAATCATTTTCCTTGAAGATTCTTCTTTCTCAATGAAGCCACTTGACTCTCAGAGCATAAGTGGGTATGGTTCATTATCCCTGAGTGCAGCAGTGGATTTGAGGATATGCTGTCTCTTGTCCTTATAATGAGGGGATCTCCCTCTTTGGTCATTGCAGGCCTCAGAGGAGCAATGGCCTTTGCGCTGGCCATCCGGGACACGGCATCCTATGCACGCCAGATGATGTTCACCACTACCCTCCTCATTGTCTTCTTCACCGTCTGGATCATTGGTGGAGGCACAACACCCATGTTATCATGGCTTAACATAAGGTCGGTTTGAAACCAAAGCCAGTTTTGTGTCTAACCCAATCACTGCCCACACAGGCTGTACTGCAGGTCAGTGCATGGAAGGTTTTCTCTAGCCTTGTGTTTGGAGGAAGAATTAACAATAAAAATGATTCAGAGTATTGAATTTCCTGGGAGGAAAAAAGATTGTTATTGACATCTTTGTTGGTATTAAAACAGGAGGAATTAGAAACATCTTGACCCTACAAGAGTGGTGACATTAGGTCAAGTATTCAAAAAGCCTTAAAGCTGTGGAGAGAGACTAGACATAACTGTCAGCACTGTTGTGTTCCTTTGAAATCAGACTGAAGATCTTTAAAATGTGTTCATTAGCCAGAAATAAAAAGAGGCAATTAGAGTTTCATTCTAGGAGGAAACCATATGCTGTATCTCTTCTTGTTTGTATGCATAGAAGAGGGGGTATTTCCTGCATAACCCTTATTTGTTGCAGCGTCACGGACATCCCCTGTCTTTGGTTTTGCAGCTGTCTCACGATGGAGGTTCGCTGACCTGAGTTTGAAGAGTATTTGAATTTCAAACTTTGCTTGCAAACTCTGGTACCTTATGCTAAAGAAGCTATCTGAACTGGAGTCAAGAGACCCATTGCCTTTCTCTGGCTCTGGTTGAAAACAGACCCCGTGTGTCTTTGGGCCTGTTTCTCTCCATGTTAAAATGAAGGTGCTCTGTCAGATTTTCTCCAGATCGCTTCTACTCTGAGGGTGCACTCTGCACTGCCAGAGGTACTCTCTTCTCTGCCTGGGATTCAGGTCTGCAGAAACGGGAATCAGAAGACACTGGGCTAGTACCTTGCATAGATGCGAGGGGAAGTCTCTGAAAAGCCACAAGGTGGCAATGTTTTTTCTTCTTCCTCAGCTGGCTTTCAGGTTGTATTCCCATCTCTAAGAAGATAGACTGTGGAGGACTAACAGCTTCAGGGCTAGGCTAGCTAGGAGTGAAAGCAAACAAGGGGTAGTTTGGTGTCTTTGGGAGTCAGGGAAAATACTGGAATTTGAGAGAATTATCTTCCCAACCTGGGACTTTTGTACAGAGAGATGGTAGGCAGGGGATTCCTGATAGCAGCACTTATTTCTGTCTCAGCCTCAAATCAAGGTAGGTCTCTGCACTCTGCCCACAGCTGGCTTATCAGCCACAGTGCATTCTAGCTAACACCCATGCTGCAGGCATTGTTTGAGGTGCCACACATATGTTAAGATAATCCTTGCAGCATTCCTTTAAGGGAGCTATTACTAATATGTTTGTTTTAGAGTTTGGGGAAACTGCGGCACAAAGCAGTAACTTATCTGTGGTCACAAAGCTTTAAGTGGACAGTTTGGCATTTGAACCTAGGCAGCCTGTCACAGAGTTCACACTCTTCTGAGTTGTACCACCTTCGAAGAAGGCCTGTGTTAGAGACTGTTTTTTTGTTGTAAAATTTGGGATGATTAAAATTGCAAATTTCTGCTATGATTTTCAAGAGTTATATTAAGGAAAATAATTCACCCTTAGAAATACAGACATGAAGGAGAAAGTTTATAGGCTTTGACTTTAGAGTTGTGACATAGCATGGTGCTATCTGTGTTCTGTGTAGCAGAATTAGGGCAAGAAAGGGGCTTTACCCTTAGCATAGTTGAGAATCTTTACATTTGGTGACCTCTGAGTTTACTTTTATCTGTCACGTAGTAGGAGCCCTGCATGTTCAGAGCCTGTTTTAATTATGTCTTTTATAAGTCTTTTACTGTCCCTCCTCTAGCCTCCAACATATATAAGAGCCAAATGATTTTCTGCTGAAAGTAGAGTTGACTCATGACATTCTGTATTTCTTTTTAAAAACTGAGTCATTAAAACAGTTCTATGCAGAACTGAAAGCATGGGCAGCACAAAAGCTGTATATGTGTGACCATAATATTTTGTAACAATTGAATTGTGGAACTATAACTATAATGAATCATACATAGAAGATGGCAGCTACTACCTAGCAAGAGGTTTGGAAATGACTATGTGTATGAGAGATCCAGCTTCTCCACAGACCTGCCAGCATTTTGTGTTATTTTCACTTCAACCAATCTAACAGGTTTGTGACATTGTCATCTCCATTTTCATTTCTTTCATGCTAATGATGTTGGATCTTCATGTACTTCTTTGCCATTCATGTATCTTTGATGAAATATCTATTCAAGTCATGTCCATTTTCTGATTGGATTGTTTTTTAATTGAGTTTTGATAGTTATTCTGGATACTACTCTTTTGTCAGATAAATGACGTAAATGTTTTTGCCCATTCTGTAGTTTACATGTATTTATTTATTTATGCATTTATTTTTATTTATTTTTTTTTGAGACTAGGTCTCGCTATTTTGCCTGGGGCACCTCAGGCACATGTTACCAGGGTACCATGGACTTAAGTGACCGCCAGCCTCAGCTTCCCAGGTAGCTGGGATTACAGGTGTGCGCCACCATGCCCAGCTATTTTTTGAGATTAGATCTCACTATGTTGCCCCGGGTGGGTCTTGAACCCGCGGACTCAAGCAATTCCTAGTTTCGGCCTTGCTCTGTAGGCTGCGATTAAAGGCATGTGCCACGGTGCCCCACCCTTGTAGCTTACTTTTAAATTCCTTTCAGTAGAGTCCGTCATAGAGCAGAAGTTTTTATTTTGATAGATTACAATTTTTCATTTCTTTCTTTCATGCATCTTACTTTTATTGGCATGTCTAAGGACACTTCAAACCTGAGCTCCTAAAGATTTTCTTCTAAAAGTTTTCTAGTTTTACACTTTACCTTTAAATCTGCAATCCATTTTAAATCAATATTAACATAAGACATGAGGTTTAGGTTGGGTGTATGTTTTTTACTTATGACTTTCCAGTTGTTCCACAGCAAGTTTTTAAAAAGATTATGCTAGCCCCATTGAATTACTTTGTCACCTTTGCCAAAAACCAGTTGGCTGTACATATGTGGGCCTATTTTTGTTCTGTGACACTGATTTATGGGTTTTTCTCTCTACCAGCACCACACTATCTTGGTAACTATGGAATGAGACTTAGCTTTAGGTAGAGCAAGTGCTCCCACTTTATTCTTCTTTTTCAAAATTGTTTGCTATTCTAGTTCCTTTTACATGTGCATTTTAGAATAAACTTGTCTGTATCTGAAAAATATCATGCTGGGATTTTCATAGGAATTGGGTTGAACTTGGGGAAAATTGACATCATTACTCTGCTGAGCCTGGCAGTGTGTAAACTTGGAATGTTTTTCCATTTATGTAGATTTTTGGTTAATTTTCAGTTTTCAGCGTATAGTACCAGTATTTGTTTTGCTAGATTTGTATTTAAGTATGTTTTCTTTTTTAGCAATTGTAAATGTTATTCTATCTTATATTAATTTAGCTTCCTTGTGTTCAGCACTAGGATATAGAAATATAATTGCTTTTTGATGCTAATCTTATATCCTGTGACTTTGCTAGACTCACTTATTAGTTCTGGGTATCTTTTTGGTTTTGGGATTGTTTGGGATTTTCTACACAGACTGTAAGCTCATTTGCAAATAGAGACAGTTTTATTTCTTCCTTTTCAACCAGTGAGCCTTTTATTTCGTTTTCTTAACTTACTGCTCTGGCTAGGACTTTCAGTACTATGTTAAATAAGGGTGACTTGGGTGTGAACATCTTTTGTCTTGTTCCCAATTTTAATGAAAAAAGATTCAGTCTTTCTTTTTGTGATATTTACCATCAACTTGAAGAAATTCCTATTTATTAGTTGTTTTCTTTGAGTATTTTTATAATAAACAGATGTTGAATTTTATCAAATGCTTTTTTTCTGAATCAGTTGATATGATCATACAATTTTCTTCTTGTTTAGCTTGTTAATATAGTTTAGCTGATTAGTTTTCAAATATTGAACCAGCCTTGCTTCTCAAAAATAAGCCCCACTTGGTTATAGTGTAAATTTTTTATGTATCACTGAATTCTGATAGTTAGAATTTTGTTAAAAAAATTTTTTTGTGTCTATTTCATAAAGTGTATTGGTATGTAATGTAGTTTCCTTGTTTTATGACCTCTTTTTTTTTGATATCAGGGTAATCTGACCTCTAAAAATGAGTTGATTAATATTCTCCATTCTTTTTTATGGTAGATATTGTGTAAAAATGATATTGTTGAAAGTTTTGTGATTTCTCCAGTGAAATTGTCTGGTCCCTGATGAAGCTAATTATTAAAATAATTGTAGGGCTTATATATTTTATGTTGGGTGAGTTTA
Source organism: Uropsilus gracilis (assembly GCA_004024945.1). NCBI lineage: Eukaryota > Metazoa > Chordata > Mammalia > Eulipotyphla > Talpidae > Uropsilus > Uropsilus gracilis. The sequence goes on along the minus strand of PVHY01003334.1, from coordinate 44,255 downwards.
GTATACCTACTAAATGAACTGATGAAAATGATGAATTGATGAAAATGCTCCATTTCATCTAAGTTATCAATTTATGTTATTTTTAGTATAACCTTGTGATACTTTTGATGTCTATGAGATATTTTTGATGTCTGAGATCTATAGTGAAAAACTGCTTCATTCCTGATACTGGTAATTTGTATGTTCATTTTTTTTCTTTAAGTTTTGCTAGAGGGTTGTCAACTATATTGATCTATTCAAAGAACTGTTTTTTTTTTTCTTTGATTTTTCTGTTTTCAATTTTATTCATTACTGCTCCTATCTTTTAGTATTTCCTTATAACTGTTCCACCCTACCTAGACAGCATAATGAAGCAAAGTGTACCATTGATAAAAGTACCTATAGTATCAGTTCATTGCATTTTTTCAGATGTGTTTAAACAGTAGTTATATAAGTATACAAACTGACATTTATAGAGATGACATTAAAAGAAATTCCCTCTGAAGTAAGGTGATAAGACCAGTTGGTTTTTTTGACTTGTGGCTTTTGGTTTTGCTTAATTGTCACGAATCATTTATATGAACCAGATTTTTATTCTAAATTGATTCAGAAATCCCCTGAAGTTCAGTGTGGTATTTTGACCTCTGAGACCTCACTCACTCTGTTGCTACTTGTGCCTTCCTTCTCCAATCAGGTGACAGAGGCCCTGATGAGCTAGCTGCCAAAAAGCTGTTCAGAAGTCAGAAGCAAGGGGAGTTGCACCATAAATAATTAGGAGTTAGCTGTGATTTTCCTATGTTCCTATATTCCTAAATTAAGTTATAAAATAAAAATATAATCACATATCCAAAACCAGGTCACCTGCTTTCCAGAAATCCGACTTATTTTTATAAATTGGCCTTTTGTAATTGAAATTTTAAAACATAATGGCAAAATGTTCAAATTTTTTTCTGCTAATGCAGACACCTGTTTTTCTCAATCTCTCAAGCAAGTGTTGCTGTTCACATAGGACATCATTTTGGTAACTTGTGAAAATGATCATGGGAATAGTTCAGCAGATAAGCCTTAATGTGGCCTGAGCACATTTTCACTGCTTGGTGGCTGCCCTCTCAGAGACCCCAGCTTCAAGTGACACTCACATGAGGTAGTGGTGATGGTGGGTGGAAGGGGCACTGCAAATACCCAGGTAGCCTTCACTCCCCATAGTGCAGTAATGCAGCTGTGCAGTCACTCAAGGTCAAATGAGGACTCTGCTCAGTGTCATCCTCTTAGATAGAGAATTTACAATAAAGCTCTTTATAAGATAACAAAATAAAGCCAGGGAGAAGCTCTGAGTTTTTTTTTATGCCATCTAATTTGTAACTGGATGTTTCGAAAAAGTTTAAAGAAACCACCTTGTAATCAAGTGGCAGTGCCCTGTAAGGTTGAAAAGCTGGGCCTCTGGGGTGTAACAGTGCCAGTTGTGGTCTTGGTTCCACCATTTTTTGCCTTTGTGACCTTGGGCAACTTATTTAGCCTCTCTAACTTAGTTTTCTCACTGATCAAATGGGGATGACGATAGTGTGAGTATAAAATCTGTTAATAAATGTGTGAAAGAATTCTCTCATCTCTATCTGGTATGTGGTAAGCACTTAGTATACTTTAGTGGTTATACTGTTGTCACTTATCATAACATTACTAGCTACTACTACTATTATTACTAATGTATCTTACATTAAAGGATTCCAACTTGCTTTACTGGAATTTTTCAATACTGCAATAATATCTACAGTCTGGTTTTAGTCACATTTAGAAGGTGTGACTAATTAAAATACCAACCTAAGAAGCATCACACATTCTCATTTACTTATTTCAGAGAATATCAGTAGCTTGAAAATTCGAGCACTATCTACCATGGTGTTTCTCTACCTCTTTTTCACTATTGCATCTTTAAGTATTTAAGAATGTTTTTCCCATGTGAAATCTAAATACCACATAACTACCTATTGTTTATATACTGTGGTGCTTTAGAGGACTAAAAGTATTGTAATATTGAAATTTCTTTGACCCACAGAACTAATTTCACACCCATGGCAACAATATTACCCCCCATTGAGAATATGACTCTGTGCAGTAGTTTTCAGTCAAAAACAATTTGGCCCCACCCTCCAGAGGACATTTGACAATGTCTGGAGACATTTTTGGTTGCCTCAGCTGGGTGAGGGGATGCTGCTTGTATCTTGTCAAAATGTCAGTAGTACCAAGGTGTGAAATATCTCTTAGTATGATGGGGAAGTTCAAATGCACTCCAAATAACCTAACATTTATTAAGGAAGGTGAAAATGAACCATGTCATTTCTAAGGCCATGAGGTAAAGAAAATAGCAGAAGTTTCTATTCACAACCTTCATGTTGAATTCATGGACAGCATGGTTTATGTGTCTAGAAAAACAAGACCATCTGTGTCTTTATAAGTGTTGTTGCCATTTTCAATAATATAGAACTTTTTTATGTTTCTGTCAAATATGTGTAAAAATGTATGAGCACTTCAAATACATGTTTAATAGAACTTTGTGTTGTCAATTTTTGTATGGCTTTATCTTGCTTTATGAAACAAATGGATGCCTGAAAAAAAGTATATATTTTCTATGAGTTGAATTTATTCCTCACATTTCATTACATTATATTTTGCTTTATTCCTAATGGCTCCTCATCTGATTTGGCTTCTAATAGTGTTGCTTTAAATTTAAATTTAGCAGCCTCTCTGGGTTTTAGAGAACGGAGACAGTTTAAGAGAGAATATCAATTGATGTTTAAAGTAAAGTGGCCTATTCTTTGATGGATGTGATCCAGGTCATGGCCAAGAGCTTTTGGCCCCCCTGTAACCCCATTGCACTCATGTTCCCTTCTTCTGCTGCCCAGAGTTGGCGTCGAGGAGCCCTCTGAAGAGGACCAGAGCGAACACCGCTGGCAGTACTTCAGGTGACACAAGGGCATCCTCAGAAACAAATTAACCAGGCCTGACCTTTATTTCTTTCTAACCTGAGATGTTTCTCTTTCTGCTGCGTGTTTCTTCCTTCCTGTGTGTACTGATCCTCTACCCCCTTTAGCAAAATCTCAAGTGGTTAGGTCAAGTTGATTCATTCCAGTCCTCTCTCTGGGTTGGTCATGATGTCAGTGTCCTGAGCTTGAGTCCTCTTTCCCTGTGCTTCCAACAGTTTGTCCGCACCAAAGCTGGAGTGCCTCCTCTTTGTACAACTGAGCTCATTGTTTACAGAAGACCATTTTCAGGGCCACAAGATTCTTTTCCCCACAAATCCTGTTTAGGACCTATTAAACAAGGATTATAATTCATAAAGAGAACTAGCATCTTATATTTCAGCTATGACAGGTATGGCTTACATCTTTTTAAGTATGTATTTGAGAACTTTGATCTTAACATGGTAAAGCAGACTTAAAAGCACATTTTTTAAGCCAAAGGATCGACTCCTCTAATACAATTCCTTTCTCAATATCCATTCAAGTTTATGATTTGACTATGCTTCAGAATGACAATATTAGACAACATAGTAACTTTCTTCTTTCCTTTCTGTGTCTTTAATCAGCATGCTTTCTTCCTGATATGATTCTCAGTAGATAAATCAGAATAGGCTTGAATTCTGTTCTTGACATTGTGAAAGTATTTCACTCAGAGACCTGGAGTGAAAGCAGTGACACCTGTCATGGGACATAGGTCGTGTGGTATTATCAGGCCCTTGATCTGTGCTGGGATGACAGGCATAAAATTAACAAAGGATTTAAGTTCCCCAGGATTAAAACCTTTCCTGCTGTATAAACTCTGTGTGTGTGTGTGTGTGTGTGTGTGTGTGCACGCACGCATGCACATATAAACACAGAGAGCTCATTTCGGAGACCTGACTTTAGGTACTGGTTAAGTTGCAGCAGAAAACTTTCATTGGAAATATCCTTCCTTTAAGAAGGATGGTCCTTCAGGCAGAGTGCAAGTTATTACACTGGAACATGAGCAAATTTAGATTATGATCTGGTGGTTAAGGTTTACATGAAAGTTTGTATCTCATATTCCTGAAATTATTTAGAACTTTATAGGAAAAAGGCAACAACAAAAAGTATGACACTTCTGAAATTTCTGAGATTTCAGTGCATTTTATATAGTGCTTAATCAAAAGATACATATTTTTTTTGCCAGAAGGGAAATTAACCTGTTTTCTGTATTTTTTCATTCCAGAAGGAGCATATCAGTAGGCTTCATTTTCTCTTTTAACCTAGAATCATGTTTAAAATCTGAAACAATTCTCTATTTTGTGTCATATGATATTCAGGTTGTTGCATTTTTTGTTTTTAAGTCTTAGGATAGTTGTCTCAAAGAATGCCTCACATTCTGAATTGTTCTAATTTATTTTCCTCATGACCAGAAATACATCATTTTTTCACATGTGAAAGTGATGTAGATTTCTAGCTGCATAGTATCATGTGGTACACATTGTCAGTCTGACCTTTTATTAGTGATGTTAAATTTGATCACTTAAGTTTTAAATAAATTGCAGCAAATGAACACAATGATGTATTCCAAAGCCCAAAAGGATCTCTTCAAACTTGAGATCTTCCAAGTGGATAAATGCCTATAGAGTCAGTGTATGTGTTTGCTTAGGTTGTCGTAAGAAAATACCTTAGACTGAGTGTTTTAAATGACAAATTTATTTTCCTTGCAATCTGGAGGCTAGAGGTACAAGATCAAGGTTCTTGCCGATTCACTTTCTCCACAGACTCCCATGTGGCTTGTAAATTGCCCCTTCTCTATGTCCTCATATGACCTTGCCTTGGTGTGCATGCATGCTGGAGACCGCAGGGGAGAGTCATCACTGTGTCCTATAAGGTCACTAATTCTGTCTAATTCTATCAGATTAGGGATGCACTCTCATGGTCTCATTTAACCTTTCTTACTTTCTTAGAGGCCCCATCTCAAAATATAACTGGCTTCAACACATGAATTTGGTGGGCGACACAAACATTTTACCCAAAATAGTCAATGAAATCTTGGTTCCCAGATTTGATCACTTTAGACCCTAGGTCTCTCTCTCCTATAATTGAGAAGTAATCTGTAGAGTGATCTTTGGACATCATGCGACTATCTAGATTCCCAATAACCTTTTACCCATTGGTGAAATCATCCACTTAAATATCCTTTCTTGAAATAATTATACGAGGAGTAGGGAATGGTGATTTTCTAATTCTATCATTCTTTTCATGTTTATGACTTATCTGTAAGCAAGCGCTTTCAGAGTATTTTAAAACTCATTTTATAAACTGATGAAGTGAGACTCTCTCCATTAACTGAGGAATCAGTTAAAGCAAAGTTTTGCTTAATATTTATGAGACTAGGAGTGTACCTCTACAGGATTCCTAGCAGGAATCCTGGGTATTATCACTGAGAAGGCAGTATTTTTTTTTAATAGAGGGAAAACGTGATGTTATAGATAGCTATGTGGCTAGAACTAGTACTTTCTAGATTCTTCACTGTCCAATGTGGTAACTTCTAGCCACATATAGCTCTTCAAATTTAAATTTTAATAAAAACTGAATGAAATTTAAAATTTAGTTCCATAGCTACACATCTAGTGCTCACTGGTCACTTGTGACTAGTGGCTGCTATACGGGCCAGTGCGATCAAGAGCAAGCACCATGTTACTGTGGACAGTTATATTGGATGGTGTGGGCCTAGAATCATTCTCAAGTTCTCCTAAACAAAATGGTGGACATCATGAGTTGGGATGTTAGAGTGGACCTGATGGTGCATTTACCAAATTATTCCAGTATTTTGTGCTTTTTTGTTTTGAATTCTGGTCTGGCCACATCAGCCTCCAGTAAAAGGGTGAGTTCTACTGACACTGCAGGACTTGAATGAAAATAATCAAAGCGTAGTCTTTATCAGCAGTTCTTGTTAAAAAAATTTCATTTTAGTTCTTGTTAAACAATGTTTATCCTTCTCATAGAGATTATTTAAAATAATAGTGGGGACTAAATTTCATTGGGCAGCTCTTAACTATATTTAACCCATGTCATTGTAGCACAGCATAGCCGTAAGCCTTTTCTCTCACCACAGGCTTCTTATTTCATCTGACTGATGAAGCCTATCTATTTTCTCCTTACTGACATGGAGCCATGGACAAGGGCTAATACAACTTTTTCACAATTCACAGCACAGGAAGGAGAGATTATTAGTGGCATATCTGAATGTCCATGTCCTTGGTCTTGCACTTTTGTGCCTGTTGGAGCACACACTCTCACTGATGCTGCCTCCACAGCAGTCTGTCTGGCATTAGGCTGCGGGCTTCCATGGCTCCTGGAGTTCTAGATGCTGGGGTAATGAGTGTGCTGCCCCTCTGAGTCTCCACTGGGGGGCTCATCTGACATGAAGTGGCTTTATGGTGTTGTAGAGTCCACAGAAGGCCTAATATTGGATCCCTTGCTGTTGCTGACAGAAGCACCATATAGAGGATTTTTCCTATGTAATGTACACTAAGAGACTAAAAAACAAGGGAGGATTCAATGTCAGCAGTTAGGAATTCAGTATGTGACTTTCCCTACTGCTTTCAATACTTCAGATACACTGAGGCACTAGTGTGGCTTTTGCGGGCTGCTCTGGGTCCCCTGAATTGAATGAATTACAGTCAATTTTCTGGGGTTTGTTGCTCAATGCTATCCAGTTGAGAGGATATGCTTCTAGCTCCTCGAAAACCCTGCCTGCAAGCAGCCTCTCGACACTTAGAAATGTAAATTACTACAAAGATTCCCACCAAATATTTAGCTAAATGTTGGTCTTTTTTTAATTTAAGCTAAGTGTTCAAAACAGTGTCTGGCATAGGAGGCACTCAATAATTATTTGTGGAATACAGGACTTCATCTTGTGGTTGTAAATTTTGCTTCAGCAAACTGGGGTAGCTGTTCCTTTTCCTTCTTTATCTCCACTTTCTAGGGGCCAGCATTGTGCATTGGTTCTTGATAAGCCTGGAATAAGACAGAGGGGTAGTATATCTATGTTCTGTCCCCTTTTTGATCAGTCTCCTTTCTCAAGAAATATGGTCTCCCAGATGGGAAAGTAACTCACATGGGGCTTAGTCCATCTGCTGTCTGCTCACTGGAGTCAGTGCCCTAATACCAGACTGCAGATAAAATCTTGTCAAGACCACTGGGTGCCTTTCTTCAAGCTCAAGTCAGATCTACTGAATGCTGTGTTCGCAGTTTACCTTATATCATCACACTGTTGCTGGCTGTCTGGTGGTTTCTTCAGAACCTCACTCAAGAATGCAGTGAGACCTCAAGACAGACTGGAAGCAAGAGCTTAAGGGTTTGTTGTACATAATACAGAGCTCCAGGGAGTCCCCTTCTAAAAGAAGTGGCTCCCCAATCAAAGTCTTTACCTAGTTCTCTTTAATAGAGTTCAGGGTTTTTTGGCAAGAAGCCAGCAAGGCAATATCACAGCTGAGTGATTTCCTTCTTGTATGTTTAGGACGGTGTTTCTCTGGCACCTGGGCAGTTGCCGTACATACCTCATCATATGTCACGTGCTCAGAAAATTGGAGCCAAATCCTACCCAAAGCCAAGGATCTTAGTGTTGCAGTGAGGCCGTGGCTCCCATGGGTCACTTTTGGTTCTCCTGTACAACAGGATTCAATAAGCTGGAGCAATAACTCTTTTTTCCAAAACTGGAGGGAGTTCAGGAAGGTAGAGCATTGTCCTGGCATGTTTCTTCCCCAGTTGCCTCATGTTATCCATGTCATCGATGTCACAGTTTTCAGCTCCAGGACAAGGAAGGTACAGTAACAAAGAACAGATACATAGAACCACAGTTGTGTGTCACTCAGACAAGGTGACTGCTAGTACTTTTATGGATTTCTTGTAGGTGCATTTTGCCGTGTTGCTTTTTCTGTCTGTCTTCAGTAGTTGTTCTCATTAGTGTCAGTTTTCAGATCCTCTGCTGATGGAAGACGTAGGGGGAACCCAGATAAAAAGTTAGTGAAATGCATATTGAAGTATTTACAAAAAGTATATTGATACCTATAACTATTTGAATTCATCTAAAAAATAGGGTAAACAAGAGACATGTAATCAAGGTTATACAGCGGTGGTCAGTGGTGGTATCTAGCTGGTGGCATGCTGGTGTTCCTCACAAATGCCTTCAGTACCTCCCAGGATATATGAAAAATGTCAGAGCAAAAGATTAGGTGAATAAAAGCAGATCGACCAGAGCAGAAGTGAGGAGGCAACAGAGAAGAAAAAAGGTACAGAGGAACCCACTTTTTGATAATGGGAACTATCTGGTGCGGGAAGACAGATGGAGTTTCCAGCTGGCACCACTCCCCAGAGACCTGGCATAGGTATAAATGCACAGAATGTATCGTTCCCTGACCTCCAGGATCTGAAGTGGGTTACAACCTCTTTCTCACAACTTTTGCATGGCAGCCTTTCCTCTTCTTGTAGCTAACTACTCCTTCCGCTTTGGGAAGATGGTCATCCTCTTGGCTCCTCTCAGCTGGAGTGGCTGCCATAGGCCAAGCTAATACTATCCATTTTTCTCCTTGTCTTTCTCCCTGGTAACTAACAGAGTTGGTGTTGATCCGGATCAAGACCCACCACCCAACAATGACAGCTTTCAAGTCTTACAGGGGGTAAGTCACAGATCTTCTTCTTCCTAGGAAAGACATTAAGATAACTGAAATGTATAGAACGTTTACTACATGCCAGGCACTCTACATGGAGCCTGTCACAGTGATCTTAACAGTAACCTCATGAGGTAGGTACTGTTGTCCCCAATTTACAGAAAACTAGAAGCTGAAGTTTGAGAGCTTAAGTGAGTCATCTGAGGTCAGAGAATTAGAACGTGCTAGAGCTAGGATTTGACTGCGGAGTCTGTGTGTGTCAGCAACATATTCAGGGGGTGGACTGGCCAGAAAGAGGGTTTAAGCTGAGCCTCTGACCCCTTCCTTTCTAGGAATGGATATACTGATGATTGGTTCCCTGTGACTGGTTCTGAGTTCCTCAGAAGAGGGATATGATGACCCTCCAGTCAAGAAAATCTGAGAGAGGAGAGACATTGGGGGAATCACAGTTCCTCCAGTTCCCCCCATGACCAGGGATCCCCCGCTTCTCTCTGAGTTCCCCTTCTGCCTCAGCCACTAAGGACTTAAAAGGTCACAGCAAGGTTAACAAGCTAAGACTTGGGCAGAGCGGTGGTGGCAGTGATGCCCGGAGCAAATGTTGGGTAGGGAGGGGGCTGTTGGAACAGGGGGAGGAAGAATCTGTGGCAACAGGCATCTCGTGTGGCAGCAGGAATGAGAGCCATTTGCTGATGGAGACCAGAATGGGTAGGGAGAGTGGAGGGTGTGCTCTCTTGGGTTTTGGCATCCGCTCCAGTTCCATTGCGGCATAACAAACTGGCCCAAATGTAGGAAGTGAACAGCAAATTATCGTTGATTCTCTACTTCAGGAAATTGGAAGGGGTGTAGTAGGATTGCTTGCTTTTGCTCTATAAAGAAGGCTGGGGATAGCGTGAGACTATGGGTTGTGATCATCCAAAGGCCCATGGCCCCCACTTCAAACGTCTGACTTAGGAGCACACAAAGGTGAGGATAGCTGACTGGAATGCCTCCCTCCAGAGGGCTTCTCTGTGGGGTGCTAGACTTTTTTCTATGTTTATACAATAAGATTTTAATATTTTTAATACCTATGATTTTTTTTTTGTTTTTTACACCATAAGTATTTTAGTACTTGCATAAATTTTCTTGTTTATTAATTTTGTATTTGATTGCTCGTGTATATATTTTTCACATCATTGCATGCCCCGAGGTTCTCCTACCATCTTGTCACCCGTGAACCATCATCTTAATTTCTTGGGACTTCTTAAAGTACCAGCTCAGGGTTCAAAAAGCTGGAGTTCCAGCTAGAAAGGTGGGTGCTGCATTCCCTTTCCAGAGCTAATCTGGAAAATTTCACACATACTGTCTTACTCTGTTGATTTCAGTGAGTTGCTCCAGTCAGACCAGACTTAATGGAGGGGCACAGAGACCATAATCTCTGGTTGGGGAAAGTGTCAATAAAGTGGCAATTTTGTTGTTGGGCTGGTGGGATGATTCTGCCTCCAGGTTTTCTTCCCCAGGCTGGCACTTCCTGGGCAGGAAAGGGGAGTTATGATGTAGCGGAAATTAGTGACTAATGGATTATATTTGACCTTGGGAGTCAAGAACCACTTTGTTCCACATTAAATATCTGGTGCTAAACACCAGCTGAGGGGTGCTGTAAATGTCCACTGGTCAGATGGGGGAGTGAGAGGAGCTAGTACTTTCCTGATGGTGCATGAGTTGCCCCTGAAGCCATGTCAACTATTTCTCTTTCTTCCAGTCAGTTTTGAATGGTGCTCATCATTGCACTTAGTCCTAAATACAATCTACAAATTTTGGATTCCATAAGATCTCCTAAATTATTCCACCCACCAAATCAAATCTTGGGGTGCAGCAGGGTGAAGAGGGGTGCCTCTGATGTCTTTCTCTTTGAGGATGTTAGTTCACAGCCTGCTGAAATATTGGTGTTAATGCCCTTAAGAGACATAAATCCATAACCTCCAAAAGTTCTGGATGTTTGGGGAAAGATTTTCAATGGGCTTCGTTGGAAACTCACCCACTTTCATGGTGTTGCAGAAGACCTTTGAGACCGTATTAGAATTGATGTTTGTGCCAGTTCGGAGCATGTGGCTTCCATGAGAAGTTCTTTTGAAAAGTTAGCAACTTTTAACTCTAGATTTCATTCAGGACTTTAAAGAACAGGGGTTCAGGAGTTCTGTTCCTAAAAGCTAACTGTATAATTAACCACTTTGGAGATCTTGAAACTCACCCTGAGAAAACCTGGGTGAAAAGCATGATGGATGCCTTTATTTCCCTGACATGAAAATAAGGGCTCTTGGGGTATCACAACCCTATTTCAAAACATCTGCATAGACTTACATCCAGTCAGCATTACTTTTGGAAGAACACAGACTGATTCCAGCAGAATAGCCAGGTTTGGAGAGACTTCATGATATTCCCAGTGCTGGTTTCCATCACTCCTGCCTCTGGACTGAAGCATCTGTGAAAGGAAATGCATAAAATGGTTTGGTTGGTTTCATGTAGCTGAATTTACTGTGTAACTTATAAAAACCTGCACATAAGATACTAGGCTTGAAACTAGACTCAGTATAGCAAGTTTCCTTTCCATGGAAGTATTTGAGAAAGCAGTGGTCCCAAGTCCTCAGGGTTTTGGCAGTGCTTTTAGCCCATGCACAGTTACAGTTGAGACAGTGCACTTGCCCCCAAATGGGGTGAGCCTGGAAGGACCTGGAGGATTCAACTCAGTATTGTTGGTGGCTCCCTGACTTGGTTGCATGCCCACTGGCACCCTGGTGGTTGCCCTCACTGACAGCTGTGCCACAACTTCCCCATACCCTCCCTCCTCCCAAGCCACAGAGTCATGCAGAGGGCCCTCTGGGTCACATCTGCTGGTTTTTGAGAAACCTTCAAGATTGTTTTCATACTGGAAAAAGTAGATGACCTTCAAGATTGGTTCTCCAGGATAACTTCATTAAGATGACTCATGGCCTGTGCAGAAAGGGCCTGATTTCACCAAATCCTCCTGGCCTGACCTTCTGGGGCCTGTGAGACAGTCGCAGAGCTGGGAGCACTCAGTCGTCATGTGAAACACAGAACAAATGGACTTCTCATTTTTTTTGGGTGAAACCCCAGGTTCTTGCAGTTTCCCTGAAATGGGCCCAGTCACATGATCAGTGTTGTCATGCAACTGAAATTAGAGGTGGGGAAAGTCCAGATGTTTGTTCCCTGTGAGATGAGAAAGGGCAGTTCTCTTTACCTCATTTTCTAAATCATCTTCCTAAAAGCAAACATTAAAGTGATACTTGACAGGAAAACCTTTCTTTGTAACAAGCACAGTTTCCCTTACTGGCTCTAGAAGCCCAGGCTAATCAACAATCATGACTACTGAGCTACAGAGCATGAGTTAGAGAATATTCTCAGATGTGGGCCGAGGAAAGGAGCTGTTGGCTACTACTTTTGATTTCCTGTGAGGGAAGCACAAGACTATTGCAGGCAGACTTCAACTTCATGTCCCTGGCAAGTTTGACTCATTGGAACAAAACAAAACAAAAAATTCAACTGCTTTGTTTCTCTGGAGGTCTTGGTGACTGCAACAAAAACAAAACAAGCTCAGCTGGAGGAGGCTAGCTGCCTGTGCAGCCGGGTGGCCTCCCTCCCCATTCAAGGGGGGATGGGTTGAGGCAGACACTGCTGAGATTTATGTTGGCTGGACGTGCAGACGCAGCATTCACTTCCTTCCCCAAGTTTACAGAAGAGCACTCATTGATGAGGCTGCTTTGGAGCAGCTAGAAGCAGGCATCTGAATTTATCCCAGCTTTATTATCTCAGCGGGACAAGGTCACAGCAGGATATGAGTGGAATGTGGAGGAAGGCAAACCAGTGAGTGAGTGAGTGAGTGAGTGAGTGAGTGAGTGAGTGAGTGAGTGAGTGAGTGAGTGA
>PVHY01003334.1:0-31602 GCA_004024945.1 Uropsilus gracilis | reverse complement strand
GCTCCCCTCAGATCACCCCTCCCCACCATGATTTTTTTTTTTATTCTCCATTGTCTCCCTTGGCCACCAATTTCCTCTTCTGCTGTTTTGTCTTTTCTCAGAAATTCAAAATTAACAGTAAAGTACTTGTTCACTTGACACCTGTTAACTTTCAGCCATCTTTCCAGGTTCTGGGAATGCATCTGCAATGAGATGTGAATCCTTCTCTTTTGGGGCTGGGTGACAATGTGCCAAAGGGGAAGGGTGGAGAGTGGCAGAGGCCAGATCCTGGAGGGCCTTGTCACTTTCCACGCTCAGCAAACCACCCTTGCTGCTGTGAGTGCCCCATGTGCTCGCACACTGCACATCAGCAGAAAGCCTGTTGGAAAAGTACTCTCCGGCCCCCACTCAATCCCCTGAGTGAGACTCTGCATTTTAACAGGGTTCCTGGGAGGGTGTTCACTTGACTGTTTGAGAAGCCCTGCCATAAGTGGAACTTTTGATCCCGTTTCTAGACCCTGTCCTTAGCCCCCTCTGAGAATTCTTAGCCTATCATCCCAGAGACATTAGAGAAGGTCCACATCAGCTTACATCATCAATTCACTCTTTGGCTCTGTGTTAGTTTGTCATGGCTGCTGTGAGAAATTGCCACAGATTAGCAGCTTCAAGCAGTGCAATATCACAAGTGGCCCAGTGGTTTCCAGGGCTGGCGCGGGGGCTCAACTGGACTGCTGCGGCAGGTCTTTGAAGGCTGAAATCAAAGTGCTAGCAGGGTTGAGCTAGGCCACAGAAGTCATTTCCTGACCCTTTCAGGCTGATGGTAGAATTCAGGTCCAGGAGGCTAAGGACTGACCTGTTACTGTCCTTTGGCCCAGGGGCAAGCTCAGCTCCTAAAAGCTGCATTTCCTGGCTCATGGCCCCTCCCTCTTCAGTGCCAGCAGCACTGAGAAGAGGCCCTGTCACACTTTGAATCTCTCCTGCCTCTGCTTCCATCTCTGAATCTGGCCCTCCCTGTCCACTTTTAAGAGCCCATGTGATGACACTGATCCCACCTGGAAAACTTTTCAAGTCTACCTGGAAAGTCCCTTTTGCCATGTAACATCCCATACCTACAGCCCATAGCCTCCAGGAGCTGGAGTATAAAAATCTTGCCCACTGCATGTTCCATGAGGAATAAAAGGAAGATGCCCTCATTGGTATAATCACTTTAACTTAAAAAGTCTTTTAAGCATAAGAATTAAATGAACTATTACCAGAAATCAGTATTCATTAGTTCTAGAAAAACTGTCAAAAATAGAACCTTTTGCCACTCCTCAGTTCTTTAATCTGCTTCATTTTTCTTTATCATATTTATTGCTGTATATATCTGCCCATCTTCTCTGAAAACGTGTCCCAGGGATGGGGGCTCGGCCACAGCAGGCTCTTGTTCCTGTCTGCTCCAGCACCCAAGATGGTGCCTGGTACATAGTAGGTATGTAGCAAATGCAGAAGAGATAAGACAATCATGGCTATATGTTCAGAAGGTGATAAGCAAAGTTGATGGTATTTCTTAAAAGGGATTCCCTATTAATAATGTCATTAAAGAGTTTTAAAATCCCTAATTCATAAAAATAGAGTAGGATGGGCTACCAGGGGCTGGGGCAGGAAGAGGGGTGGCAGGGAGTTGGGGAGATATTTAAGAGTACAGTCTGGGGATCAGCATGCTGAATGTTATCAATAATGCTAATAAACTACAAACTTGCTATCAGATGAGATAGTAGTTGTTCTCACCAGAAAGAAATGATAGTTATGTGACATGAATGAGGTGTTAGCTAGTACCAAGGTGGTAATCATATTACTTGAAATATATGAATGTTTAAATCGATACATTGTATACCTTAAACTTAAGTGGTGTCAGATGTCAATTATATTTCAACTAAGAAATAGAAATTTCAAAGTCCCTTATGTAAAAAGTCACACAAGATACCCAGAGGATGGTAATGAACTAGATATTCCTAAAGCACATGTTTGAAACTATATATCCATTCTGTGGAAATGAACTAATAAATATGGGCTCTTATTGTGTGTTAGACACTGTGCTAAATATTTTGCAAATATTTAACCTGCACAAAAAGGTTACAGAGCTAATAATAATGACAGCCAATATTTGTTCAATGCTCACCATGTAACAGACATTGTCCTAAGTACATTAAATGAGAAAATATGTCTTCTAATGTCCTTTTGAGATAGGTAGTTTTAATATCTCTGTTATACAGCTGAAGCACAGAAAATTTAGGCAGTTTGCCCAGATCACACAGCACAATGACCCAGAAGAGAAAAGAGCTAGGATTTGCACCCAGCTGGTCTGTTGTCAGAGCTTGTGATGTTCATATCTATACTTCTTGGAAGAGTCTGTTGCCTTTGAAACAGTTCTCAAAGAAGCTGGCCTTGTGCACAACCTTGAAAAACCAATAGGGATCAGTAAATAGATGGTTTGAGTGGGAGAAGGTGAGTATAAAATAGGGCACTCTAGCCTTTAGGAGCAACCTGAGCTAAAGGCATGGGGGTGTGAACCTACCTGGGGGGATGCAGTTTTGGGGGGGTGGTTGGAGAGAGAGCAGTTCCTCACTTTTGCTGTGGGCCACCCTTGAGTGGAAATCCAAGAGGCTGCAAATGCAGCCAGAACAGGGATCTGCCTATTGTGGACGAGCCTGCTCACTCTGTGCCCTGCAGAGCCCTCGGGAAGGGCTCCTAGCTTGTGTGTGATAGCAACCTAAGTCATGCCGTGTGGGAAGCAATAGTTGCTTTTCTTCTGGGTCAGCTTAAAACGTGAATCCTGTTACACAAACCTTCCTAACTTCTCCAAAGCCACTCTGCATGTCTAAGTTCTTCCTGTACCTAGTCATGCTTCTGGCACCATTTCTTGTAATAAGAAGTTAACACTCCTTTCACAAAGTTTCCCTTTTTATTTGCCTTGAATTTACCCCAGTTACCTTCAAAGTTCTGTAACTCCACTTTTCCTTCTTATACCTTGAAGGGCAACATGCCAGGGACACAATACAGGTGCCAGGGTGAGCACCGAGGGGAGTCCTTGGCTGGTTCATGAGGAAACTCAGCCATATGTGGTTTCCCCAGGCAGCTTCAAAGGACCTGGAAAGTTGGTTTTACAGCATCAGTATTCTCTAGAAATCATGTTTTCCCTGTTAAATTTAGGCTACTTTGGGGTAATTAATCTGATGAAAGGCACTTTGAGGAAAATTACACTAAGTATGCCCAAAGTAATTTTGTATACATTGAGTTCCTCTGCCCACAGATGTAATAAAGCCTTTGACTTTGGGGATTCATTCCCCTTTGGAGTTTATTCCTTTATTTTTCTAAAGTATTACCTCCCTGTGTACCTTTTAAGCTGATAACATGGATTGTTTGACTCTAAATTTGAAATGTCTACAAGTTATGATTAAGAAACTGTTCCCCTCAAATTCTGTTTCTCTAACTAAGCAACTATCCTCTTGTTTACTCCTAGGACGGTCCAGATTCTGCCAGAGGAAACCGGACAAAGCAGGAGAGTGCATGGCTGTTCAGGCTGTGGTACAGCTTTGACCACAAGTATCCTTTGAAAGGGTCTCCCTGTATTTGTGAAACATCAGTGATGAAATCCTCTTGTTGTCAGTGAGAGGCGTCTAAGGCGTAGGGAAAGATGTATACTTGGTACACGTCGGTCAGTTTTCTATTGGTACACAAGTAACAATCAGCTGCAGGGAATCCTGGTGAACATCTCTCTGGCCAAAAGAAATGTTTGCACATCATCAAGGTTGTGCAGCTAGGAGTCACGTGTGGGAAAGAAGAAGAAATGAGACTGAAGAGATGAATAGTGATCTTTGAGGCTAGCCCACAGAATGGGGATCCTGGGAAGCATGTCCAGGTCCAACTTTAATGATGTTATGAAGCCCCTTATATACCCTGGTGGAGAAATTATCACAATGAGCTAATGAGGAAGTAGTAACTTGAGTTCCAATCATATGTGACATACAGCAGGGGTACGGGTGATAACAGGAAAATTTACCTGTGGGGGTAACAGTTATTACTAATAGGTCATATGTCTCTTGGGACATTCCAAAGAGGTTAGGAAGCTGGATTACAGGTGAGAGACATGCAGTTGCCCACCCTCTAGTATGCTAGAGGGAGCTAGGTAGATAAAGGTTTTCCTTTTGTCTAAAGCTCATCTCTCAACCTACGTCACCACATTCCATAGTACATCTACAGCCTGCTGGACTTGTGTACTTCTTCAGAGATTTGTGTCCAAAGGAGATATGCCTGTGTACTAAACTACTTAAAATCACATAGTGACCATGCTGTGGTCAGGAGGGTAAGTGGATTGGGCGGTTAATCCATGCAGGGAGGATAATTCCTATTTGCTAAACTTGGCCAAATCTGATCTAGGACTCATGTGAATTAGTCTTGGAATAACTGGGAAACATTCAGGGCAGACTCTATTCTAATAGGATTCACTTGGTCCCAAGTGAAAAATTAAAAACCAAAATATTAAGACATCATTCCTTTTCACTTTGACATAGTTAGAAGACTTTGAAAATGTTTTAAAATTGTTGTTGAAGTATAAGATACGTATGTAAAAGTGCATAGTGAATTGTCAGAGTAATCAATCTCTTCCGTCTCATTTCTTCTTAATGCCAAAACAGGTCAGGAAACACAAAAGTACTAGTTCCTGTATGTCATAACTCAGCTACTATGCTTTGCTGCTCCTCGGACTGACCTCCTTCCTGACTTCTGGCAACATTTAGTAGTTTTACCTGTTGCTGAACTAAAGTATACCTATTTTAGTATCTGGTTAATTTGACTTGACCTCATTTGTATGATCCACAATAGATAGTTACAAACAACTCTAGCTCATCTGTTCTCATTACTATGAAGTATGCCATTGTACAACTACACCATAACGTATTTGTCTTTATATTGCTGATGACCATGTGGATTGTTTCTAGTTTGGAGCTACTATGAAAAATATTTCTGGAAACATTCTTACACACGGGTTTTGGTGCATATATGCAATTTTTGCATAAATAATTCCATTTTATTTTTTTGAATAATTTATTTTGGATAAATTTTTGTTGGGAATATACCCAAGAATTAAATTGTTGGATCATAGGATATGCACAGGTTCTATTTAAGAAGATAGCACTGAATAATTTTACAAAATGTTTACACATTGACCTCTAGCAGGTGAGAGAGTTCCAGGTGCTCCACATCCTTACTGATAGTTGATATTCCCACTATCTTTTATCTTGGCTATTCTGGTAGGCTTACATTGCTATTTTTTTGTGGTTTTAATTTACTTTTTCCTGATGACTAATAAGATCAAA
Source organism: Uropsilus gracilis (assembly GCA_004024945.1). Taxonomy (NCBI): domain Eukaryota; kingdom Metazoa; phylum Chordata; class Mammalia; order Eulipotyphla; family Talpidae; genus Uropsilus; species Uropsilus gracilis. The sequence continues at coordinate 26,266 of PVHY01003334.1, read as the reverse complement.
CACCTTTCCATGTATTTGGTGGCCATTTGGTATGTTCTTTTATGAAGAACCTGCTCAAATCCCTTACTTTCTTATTGTGTTCTCTGCCTTTTTCCTACTGATTTGTGAGTTTCTTTTTATTTTTTAAAATTTATTTATATATAAATTTCACATCATTGTAATCCCAGGGATTTACCCCCCCCCACCACCATCCCCATCACTCCCCCCCTTTACCCCCTGCCCAAAGTTGTGTGCTTCAGTTTGGTGCTTAGCTTGTTTTGACTTTTCCTTGTGAGAGTTTATGTATTCTTGATGAGTATCTTGTAATCATATGTAATGAAAATATTTTCTCCACTTCGTGACTTGCCTTCTCATTTAATAAGTAGAACCTTTTGATGAACAAAAAGTCTTAATCCAATTTTTTTTAATCTTTTCAGGTTTGTGGGTTTTTTTGTGTATCCTATTAGAAGTTTTTGTCTACCCCAAAGTCATGAAGTTAATTTCCTTCTAGAAGCTTTATTTAGCCTTTACTTTACTGAGTGACAGCTGTGAGCATTGAAAGAGTATAGAGATAAGTTGAGATGCTCTAGATGAAGTCACCCTTCAAAGATGGTATTACTTACCTTTGCTGAGTGACTAGACTAGGAGCATTAGCAACTCTAGGTCACCTTAATCCAATCAGGAATAAAGCTGATTTGAAGCTGGGCTTTAGTTCCTGTGAGGGGTAGTCTCTGTCCTTTTTCTTAGGGTTCCAGCCTAAGGCCTAAAGTGTTCGTGTGTTCTTCCTTGTGAGGTCTTGGATTCCAGTTTTTGTCAAACATACCCCTTCATTGTGAGCCTGTCAGATGTTCTACTCAGGGGACTTTAGGGAAAATGTGGCTCACCTTTTGGGTTTCCTCCCACAGAAGCTGACCCTCTTCACTGCCATGGTAGCTTTCTGATGCCATTCAGGAGGAGACTCTGTTGTGGATTTTTTGTTTTTGTTTTTGTTCTTGTTTTTGTCCAGGCTTTCTAGTTCTCAGTGTAAGAACAGTTCAAAGTTGCTTGTTTGCTATTAACTGAAATAGATCCCACAGGGATTTTTTAAAAAGCTATTTGAATTTTGTCTACATTAGAGTCTTGAATACATGCTACTCACTAGGCTTGGAAAGGACACAGGAGAGTGAAAAGATACAAATGTGATAGGAAGCTGATATGTATTGGTATTCAGTACTTCAACATTGAGGAAGCAGTCATTATTATTACTCTGAAGGAGTGAACAAGATTTAAAAAAATTATAGGAAGATCATTTACTTAGCAAAACCCTCAAGTGTTGACTTTTTATTCTTTCCCCCCTCAAGTGTTCCCTTCTGATTGAATTTAATTGCTGCTGTATTAGACTTCCTTTATTCAAGTGCTCCAACCACATTGCTTGGTTACCGTAAATAATATTAATGCATTAATATTATCAGAAATGCTGCTTAATAGTTTTTAACACTTACACCTAATGCCTTGACAACAAATAGATTTGCTTGTGAGTTATAAAGTGCAAATGTTATATATTTACACTATGAAATTAATTATAATAATTGAAAAGGAAAAAATCAGAAAGAAGAGGTAGGAGTATAAGTGAATTTTCCATTCTTTGTAAAATAAAGCTAAAAGCTCTGACTTAAGTTTATAAACCCAGAAAAAGGAGGGAGAAATATATTTCATAAAGTCGCAATGATAATTACCAGAACAGCTGAGTTGGATGACTTGAATATTTAAAAATCTAAATGCATAATTGTTTTTCTTTTGTAAAGAAGCTGTTAGAGGATCTTCTGTATTTGGGGAAGAGGGTGGTTTTTTTTGTTTGTTTGGTTGGTTTTTTTGTTTGTTTGTTTGTTTTTTTTTTTGGTTTAAACTGCTGAAGGGAACTGAAAGGAGCCTCTGGATTCCCCTGTGACTCTTGTATTAGTCATTCTCCAAATCTAGTGCTGTCAGTTTCTGAGCTAAGGAAACAGTATAACTGATAGACCTGTGGTGCTGTTCCCAGAAAGGCAGTTAGAAGATAGCCATCAAAAGAGAGTTGTGCTGTTGATAAGGAGCTCCAGCAAAGCCTGCACATCCTCCCTTGCTGAGTATTTCCCAACCAGAAGCACACCCAGTGTCTCCCTCTCATCTGTTACCTTCAGCGCCTTCTCCTGTGTGCTACTCTAAGTGAAGGCAGACACCACTGTGCTCCTCATGAGCAGTGATCTGCTTGGGTGCAGATGACTGTGACACTCTCTCACCTTCCTTTAAAGTCCCTTGATCATTCCTGCATTTGAGATGGCATCGTGAGTCCCCACCTTTGTCACATTGCTTATGCTTCGGGTCTCAGAAATGGTCCCTACTCTATGATAATGAGACATGTGCTTCATGGTGTCCCCAGCATGGGGTTGTGCATTTGACAGCATGGATAGCCACAGACTGATAAACCCTGAGCTCTCCACATAGCTCTTGGTCTTCATGTTAGAGCTGTGGTCTTAACCAAGAGTGAGTTTGCTTCTTAGGGGACATTGGGACATTTGGGCATTGGACATATGGAGATATTTTTGTTGTCATATCTGAGAGAGGGGTTGGGTAGACTACTGACTTCTAGTGGGTAGAGGTCAGGGTTGCTGCTGCTGGACATCTATAATATACTGAATAGACACACACCAAAGAATGATCTCACCCAAAATGCTGATAGTGTTGCAATGAGAAACTGAGTCTAGGAGAGAGACAGCAGGTCTGGGTGATCTTGTCACTTCTCAGTTCCCTCTGTAGTAGCCCCTGGCTCCCTCTAATCCTGTCTGCCTTGAGCATTTTCACCGCTGACCTCTGGGTAGAATGACTTAACATGTTCACACCAGCAGGTGCCACAGGTGGTACATGCATACACAGGTGAACTTCATTAATTTGCTTAATATAAATCAACCTCATTCAGTAGAGAAAAATACAAATAATAGAATCAATGGTGTTCATTGGCAGAACACACAAAATACGTCTGTCATGAATGTGTGAACAGGAATACTTGGCATGAATACTCTCCATGGCAGAGGGGACCTAGGACTGCAAAATCCTCACTGCTGTTTTCAAGACACAAGCTGGTTGTGTGTCAAAAGCTAGAGTGCTGGTTGAAACCAAAAGTCTCACTTAGCATAAGAAAAAAGAGAAAGATGTTCTGATTAATCAAAAATTTTTAAGTGAACATTGGAATCAATATGAGAGTTAACAATTAACACTTGAGGCTTGGGGAGCATAATGTCAGCTTTGATTCACATTTGTAAAATACCAGTATTTTTTATGTATTATACATACACACATATTTTACATCATTATGTATACACCAAGGTTCTCCCACAATGTCACCCATGAAACACCATCTTAATCTTTTGTGCTCATCCCTCCCCTGATTTCGTGCTCTCTCCCTCTCCCTTGCTTATGCTTTAGTTCTGCTATCGTTTGTTAGTTTTAACTTTTTCTTGTCCTTTTATTTGCCCTACATCCCACATGTAAGTGAGACTATTCAGGAATACCAGTATTTTCTGTATTGTAAAATGCGGTGGGGAAGGGGGATTTTTGTGGGTAGAATGTCAGGAGATTTACTCTTTGGGATCTCTAAACACATTTTGTTGGGGGTATGTTCTCTTTTCAGACATCTTTCCTTAATTATGTTTTCAAAGTTACTTGAAGCCCATTCTCACGCACAGCGGCCCCCCATTAACCACCACTCTCCCAGCCTGGTGTGGCTTGCTGGCTCGTTGTCTCACCAGTCCCCAGGTGTATGACGTAAGTACAGAACATCAGGGTTGTCTTGCTGCTCCTTGTGCAGGTGCTCTCATACCTGGGAAGAGAAAACCTGTGAAATTCATAGATTTGCTTCTCTAATAAGATGAAGTGACTGACATATATATGCTTACATATTTTGCACAATAACAAAGAAACCCTTACCAGGTTTCTGGGTATTTCCCAGTAGCAGCAGCTTGTTGTATAGTAGAAAGAACACTGGATTTAGAATCAGAACATCTAGATTCAGATAGAGGCTCTTACAGGCCTTTTAAGTGCTCCGTGCCTCTGTTTTCCTAGCTTTAAATTAGGCTTAGTACTACAGATTGACTCAGAGAACTAAGTGATCAGGTATGCATAGAAACAATGTGAACTACTAAACAGTCCACAAGTGTAAGGATTCTTTGTGAACATAGTTTATTTATGATGTGGTTAGGCCTTTTCTTTCCATTTTCCCATTTTAGAACAGACTCAATACACTACAAAAAGAGTGTCCACACTGGTGGGTAGCTTGCATTTCAGGCTTAGATTTTGAGCTCCTCACATAGGTTGCGAGGCAGAAACATGGAGAGAGCAAGTAACTACCACATGGAAGGGCTAGTCTAGAAGAGAGGGGAAGTCCTGTTTCTTCCCCATGTCTCCTTCACTCCCCTAATCATCTTGTCCTTAATGCAGCCCTAGGAGAAAAGTCCTTCTTGAATTTGTGTGTAGAACATTTCAGCTCATACAGACTGAGTTTACTCTCTTGGCCACACTGTGAATAAGTGGGCACTGTAGTGTTCTAGATGACGGAAGTGCCATGGTCCCACAATTAGCAATTGACAAATCTGGAGCCCTAATATGGGCTTCAAATAATTAGTAAACAACCTGCAGTTTTGCAGTTTACTTGGTTGGTGGTGAGAAAGCAGAACACAAAGTCCCAAAATGAAAAAAGGGTCCTTAGCAAGTAAGCTCTAATGTGGGGGCATTCAGGTGATGCTGGAGGGCAACAGATGCAAACAGTTAAGCCAGGCAGGAGCACAAGGGCAAGAAGGAAGCAGGCTGTCTGGATTGCTACGGGGCAGCCACATCAGAACCCAAAAAATCTGAGGGTACAGCTTCATCAGGCCTTTCCTCCAAAGCCATGCATTACAACTGCCTAGTGTACACCACTGCATGCTCCACCCCTGAGGCTGCTTATGCAGTGGGTGCTATGTGACATCCCACACACCTCAGGAACCTTCTCGCTCCCTCCGGAGGAAGGCTGTGGGCAGCGACAAAACTTGACACCTCCGAACCCAGTGGCTGGTAGGCCTTAGCTCTCTCAGAGACCCAGTCCCTACCTGGTACAGCTGTAATCCTACCATGGCCATTCCTTTGGATTTCCACCCAATACGATAGAGAACGGCATCAATATCTTCTCATAAAGACATGGATTCTAGCTTCCTCAACCCCTTGCGATATAAAGGTCAAATTCCTACGCCATCTAAAATGAACTGATACTAAACTCCCCCCACCCAAAGTGCGATTATAATAGTAATGGAGTAATTTCCTTAGAACTGTATTCAGTGTTAAGACTTGGCCTACAAACAAGAATCACCAGCTAGTCTGCTGCTAGGCTCCTGACCAGCATCTCAGCCGTTCCTGACATGCTGGGGCCTGCTGCCAAGAAAGTGGAGGGGAAAGAGACTTTGGAAAATGAATGGAAAGATCCAAGATAATCGGGTAGGCAACACACAGAAGAAGCTATTGAAGCAGCTGAAATTTGCAGTGTCTAACAAAGCGGACACAAGCAGAGTAAATTTGGAGTTATAAAGCCTTGGATAACAAAACGAGTAATGGACACCCTTGAGTTTGGAGTTGTGATTGAACTTATATTCCACCAGCTGAACGTGAAGAATCTAGACTCTGAAATTATGCAAAGCAACCTGACTGGGTTTTTGAAAAAATGCTAGAAAATTTGTGGGAAAGCTGTGACCCTTGCTCTTAAGTGCAAAAGAAAACATTGTTGGAATCTCTTCTGCTTTCCTTGAACTGGAAAGGGCAGAAATTGAACAGGGGGAGATTGGGCAGTAAAATTGACATCCATGAAAAACAAAATGAAGACAAAGAGGGATAAAGAAGAAAATGCAGCAGAAAAAAAAAGTGAGAGGGCTCGAAGCCTAAAAAGATATAAACCCAGATCTCCTTTCTTAGAAGACTCTCCCTGTCAGGAGAGAAAGTGCAGTCATTCTTGATTATACCATCATAGAACCAATTTCTAGAGTCCTTCACCTGCTTCAGAAAAAAGAAAAGGGAAAAAAGAAACAATTTCCAGAGCCATCAGTGAAAGTAAAAAGACTATCAGTACAAGAAGCCACTTTTATTAGTGACATCCCTAGCATTCACAAGCCTGAGCCTGGACCAGAGCCTAAAGAACCTTCTCTGGAGAAAAATTCCCAAAAGGAAAAGTTTAGTAAATAAATGTATATTTATATACTTTAAGCCAAAATAAAAATCTTTAGCCAATGTAAAAAAAAAAAAAGAAAAGAAAAGGAGATCTCAGTTACATTCTCACTCTCCTCAGACTCAACCTAGATGACATCAAAAATTCCAGTCAAAATCCAACCCACCTGGAAGGCAGCCAACCTCAAGAAGGTGGCCATCTCCTAGAAGATCTCCACCAAGGCATGGAAGAAGCAGATCTCCAGGGAATTGAAGAAGACGTTCATCAGCATCCTTGTCTGAAAACAGCTTACCATCCCCTTCATCTCATTCTGGTCACTGCCAAAGAAACCTCCTACGAGAACATTCAACACCCTTCAATAAATTTCCTAGCTTGTCTCCATCTAAAACTCATTATTCCCCAAACTATACAAGTAGTCAAACTACAGGGTAAAGGTGGTATTTCTTTCTCCCCAGGGAGAACTAACGTAAAGTGATAAAACAAAGATACTGAGACGAGAGTCCTCTTCACCAGTTCCCAAGTCTAGGAAAGTGTTGTCTGATTGGAAAACGATAGAAGCAGCAAAATGGTTGCAGCAAATTTTGTCCAAGGGAGACACCAATACAAAGGATAGACCCAGAAGTCTTCGTCTGATTCTGGCTTCGCCTCTTTCTTAGAAGATGAGCAAACCAAGTGGTGCCATGTGAAGAATGGTGAGATCAGTAAGTGATCATCCCCCTTCCTGAAGCACCTCTCCACCACCATGACAGTGCTAGAAAGAAACTTCCCCTCCTGGTAATAGATGGGCAAGTCCACTCTCACCCCCTCACTAGAAGGCAGTGTTCTGCTGCTGCCACTCCACCTCCAAGGCATAGGTCTGCCACACCTCCATGATAAATAACTCATTCTCCTCCCCCAGGAGATATTCCCCAAGAAGATACTCTCCTCCAGTGCAGAGGAGGTACTCTCCTCCACTTCCAAAGAGAAGAACAACTCTCCTGCCCTAAGAAGACCATGACCATCTCCATCCCCAAAGTGTTGGGTCTCCCATTCTCCAACTCCCAAAGTTCCCCCATCACTGAGACACGTTTGCCTTCATTGATGTAAAAACATAGGAAATGATCTTTTCCAAGCAGATTTACCAGGGAGACCCGATCACCACACCCAGACAAATGGCTTTCACTCTCATTGTGGATCCAAGCGCCTCAAACCGCCTCAAGTCCTCCACCATTTGAAGAGGAGCATCATCTTCACCCCCAAAGAAGTTAGCTGCATCTGCAGGTACTAGGCCTATGAGGACAATCTCTAAGACTCCAGAGTCAAAAGAAAAAAAAGAGTTGCTTCACCAAGCCCTCAGTCTGTCAGGAGACCCTCAGTCTCCCAATCTGTTCCAGGATCTCCTGAACCAGCAGCTAAATAAACTTCAGCCTATCCCCTGTCCAGTCTCAACCCTGTCACCCTTTCCTAAATGGGCACCAGCGGTACTGATCAGAGAGGCAAAAAGTTGCACACTAAGCCCATTATGCAAGGTTGGACCAAGAAGCATGTGGTAAAAAAAGACAAGGAAAAAAGAAAGGAAAAGGCTATAGCTGCAGTTACTGCAACCCCAGGAGCCAGTACAGCTCCCACAACCATGTTAGCACAGGGACCAGGGGGAGCCAAGAGCTGAGGGGAAGGCCAGAAGTGAAGCAAAAGATAACCTTGATAACTTTGAAAAGCCTCTGCTTGACAAGGCCTCATGATAAGTGCAGAAAGAGGGCTGGTGTCCCCACAGTTTCAGGTGGGAATGTTTATTATGATGTAAATTTTCTTTGCTTCCTATGCAATTCAGTTTCAAAGCTGCTGAAATTGTTTGAACTCTAGACTCAATTATGACATTTGTTATAATTGCTAGGTCGAAGTTCATAATATACAAAAAAGAAAGGGGAGCATGGATTCACATTGCCAAAGGTGTCCACAATGTATTAGTGACATTCTTTCTTTGACAACTGACATCAATTCATTTAGACTGAAATATATTAAGCCAGAAAAATTCCTTTTTTTTAAAAGGGGTTTTAGATATTGTTGGCATTCTTACGATTCCTTTAAATGCCCCTGGCTATTTACAGAGGCTTTTTCTTTGTTTGTTTATTTTCCTTTACTTTTTTCTCCTATAAGTCTTAAGTTATCATGCCTCTGACCTTGTAAAGTTTGCAGGCTTTCCCAGAAATAAGGTCATTGTTGAACTACTGTAAAGTATAAATATTTTAATGCCACAATCTTTCCTGCTGCCTATGGAGGTTGCTGAAATGAATCTGAATTTTAGCCTTAGGATGAGACAGAAATTGAAAGCTTATGGTTTGCAAGGACACTGTGGGTTATACTGATTGGTGACAAGTTGATTCAAAACACTGGAATTTAATTCTATTCTGATTTATTTATTTAATTTTGTAAAGGTGATTAACTAGTTGCAGGAAGAATTCATTGGTTACAGACAATTTTGTTTAATGAAATGTCATGGCTCCATTCATAATTTTGTCTTGGTCTTCCAATTGGTACATACAGTTTTCAGAGCTCTTGTATTTGGAAGAGCCCAGACTTTGAAATGGTGTCTTGTATTCTCTGTTTTTTTCCCAATAGCTAAAGCTATATAAAGCTTGTAAATTAAACAGCATAAATTTCTAAATTGAAAAAAAGCAGAGTTTTTACATGTATGAAAATGATCCCTAGTTATTTTAAATGTGCATGTTCCCATAATACACTGGTTTGCAGGGTTGTGGCACTCCATTCTCCAGCAGCCTTCACTGGAAAACTAGCTGCATGTATATACAAACCTTTAACAAAACTTCTGTTGATGCTGCCTCAAGAATTCAAGGGAATGGGTCATCTGCATAAAACTTTCAACTTTGGGGTACAGGTCCCTCCCCACTGAGTTTTGCTCTGTTTTTGTTTCTAAGTGACCTTTCCTTGGATGCTATTTGTCTATGCTTGGGGAGTTTCATAATGGTATGGGTCAACATCCAGCCTTGCTGGTGAATCTTGGCTCACTTCCCACTGAGAGAGGCCAGAGCTGGCAGTCAGAGCTCTGTGTGTGGGGTTTCCTGTGTATGACTTTGAGGGACAGAGGCTTCATTTGCAGAATTGCCCTCACTTGCAGCCATTTCATATCTGTCTCTGGCCCTCCATGGCTCCTAACCTTGAAACAGCAAATGTGTGCCAGGAGAGCTTCCCCCTGAATTGGGAGGTAAGAGTCCTGGCAGAGGTGTTTTGATATAGATAAACAAAACCATGGCTGAGGACAGTATAAACGCAAGAAAAGGAACATACTGAAACAAGGAACATGATGTCATTTGTTGTTAAGGAAAGGATTGCAGAGCAGAGTGAGTTTCAGCATTGTCTGAACACAACCAGAGAGAAGGACATTTGGGAGTTTGGACAGAGTTTTAGAATTACACTGTCCCTGCATAGAAGAATTTGATCTCAGTGCTCATTTGCACCCTGTCTCACTCCAGTGAGGATGTGAGGCTGCCAGCAAGAGGAGTTACGTGCTTGCCAATTAGAAAAGCTGAAACACTGGTTAAGGGGAGTCACGTCATGGAGTCTGGAGCAGTTGACCTCACCGGGAAACAATGTGGACAGCGAGCACGAGCTTGTCACCAGTGCGTATGCAGGGCTGGGCGGGGGCAGGAGAAGCACGCTCGGCACATTTGACAGGCAGTCATCTAGAGCCAACTCGGAGGAAGGCGCCAAGAGAAGGAGGCCATTGCCCCTTGCTGCTTTCTCCTCTAGATGAGGAGTCCGGGCGCAGATGGGAGCATCTGCCTGTGCCCTTGAGCAGCAAGACTGAGCGAATGCCATAAAAGCGGGAGGCAGGTGCGGCATCCTGGGTGGAGGAGACCCTGTCATCTACAGGACACAGAACCTCAGATGATCTTTGGAGGGTAGGTGGGAAGGACTAATTTACCTGGAGTGTTTTGAAATCATTTGTTTGCCATTTAAGAAGGAAACTCAATTTTGGGCAGACATGGTGCTAAGGGGCAGCAGGGAGCTGGCTTCCCTCCTTTGTTTGTCAGTCCATGAAAGGATAAAAGGCTGTCACCCTGCTTCCTGACACTTTCCCTACCCACTGATAGTTTCAGGTGGTAGCCACTTGGCTAGCCCTGCCTTGCCCAACCCTGTCTTGTCAGCATGCCAATCCCCTTCCAACAAGATGTTCTTTCACATCCTTTGATAAAGCCAGTCTGGAAGCAGCATAAATCCTAACTGCTTCCTACCGACTGGTCAACCTCAGGCCAATTTCATAAGTTCTCTTAGCTCAGCTGTTCTTCTCTGTGACATGATCATTTGGTGCCCTTCACAGGAAGGGTAAGCATGAAATGAGAGCCCCTCGACATTCCCAGCAAGCATAGGATAGGACACTCCATACCATTGATTCTTGCTTTCTAACACTCAACTCATCACATGAGGATTTACCATCAGGGTGCTTGTGGGACTGGGAAGAAAGTCCTAATATGGTATGTATTCTTCCCTACTGACACAACAGAATAGTTAGAATGGTGTAAAATGGGGATTTAGGATGGTTTGTATCTGACTGCACCCCACCCAGAAATTCTACCCAGAGCAGAAAGGACACTGGAAACCTATGCTCTTCCTGCTTGTCACTAACCCTAGCTCTCAGACACTTCACAGCACAATTAATTTCTAGCGTCCTCAAGTGCTGTTCCGTTTCCACCCAGTTACCATGCTGGAAGCACACAAGCAAGTCTCATGATCCCTGCTTTTCAGGTGAAGGATTGAGGTTGGTTTCACTCCAGACTCAGAAAATACCAGTTTCCCATTTTTTTGTTGTTGTTGTTGCATTTTTCAGAACCAAGAGCCACTGAGGGAGGAAGATTCCGATTTCATCCTGACAGAGGGTGACCTCACCTTGACCTACGGGGACAGCACAGTGACTGCAAACGGCTCCTCAGGCTCCCATACAGCCTCCATGAGCCTTGAGGGTAGTCGGAGAACAAAGAACAGCTCTGAGGAGGTGCTGGAACGAGACCTGGGAGTGGGAGACCAGAAGGTTTCAAGCCGGGGCACCCGACTAGTGTTCCCCCTGGAGGATAATGCATGATTTCTGCCCCCAATACTGAAGCAGTGGGGGTAGGCCCACTGGCGGAGGGAGGTTGGCTGTACATTCAGTGTTGTCTGATGTGGGGCATTGACTGAATGGAATTAATGCTTCTATTTTATTGGGGTCTGAAAATACCTTAACATTTAAAGTTTAACCCAAGATACAGAGAGGGTGGGGCTAAAGTATCTCTAAATCAAGGTAATTGCAGACCTATTCCTACTTTTTCACATAGTAGTGCGCTGTTCAGTGTCAAAAAAACAAAACAAAACAAAATAGCATGCTTTAATGGTCTCCTAATTCACTCGCCTGCTGTGTCTGACCAAGGTGCAGCAGGTGCTGGGGGCTCCTCCTGGAGCGACTTCATGGCCACACAGCAGTGCAAGGTTGGCTGCTTGTTGGAGCATTGAGTCTTTTGGACTGTCGGGAGGACAGTCCAAAAGAAGGGCCTTGAAGGAAGACAGTTGAGATTGGACCTCCAAGAATTAGGGGAAGCTGATTAAATGTAACAAAAAAAAAAAAAACAAAAACGTGAAAAGGAAATTTGAGTGGAGGCTCCATCCAGGAGGACTTTCTTTTGATACCTGTATTTTCTCTGGACTGAAGATTGGAAACTATGTGAATGTTCCAACATGAAGAGGGAAGAATTCTAACTCATTCTCTGGAAACCTGTGGAAGGAAGAAGTTACTGAAATGTTGTAAAACCAAAGGCAAAATAGTGTCAGACTGTTGTTTTTGAAATTAACCTTGAGCACAGGAGAAACTGTTCAGCAGATGATGCTATCAGGGCTACCATATGAACTAATTGTGTGGGAAACGATTCACAGGACCAAAATAGGCACTGTGACATTAGAAATAATGTCCGCATTTGTGGGATGATTTTATCTGGGGAAGAGAAAGCAGCAAGAAGCCAAAGAAGCATAGGCTAGTGTTCATAGGGGTGAAATATCACTGCAGGAAAATTAACTACAACAAAAGTACAAGGTAGTATTCTAAAGAGTGAGTAGAATTCCAAATGTTAAGCAAATAAATACATGAGATTTTGGTGGCCACATGAGAAACCAGAGGCAAATCAATGGAAAGCACATTCTAGGCCTAGTAGGACGTCTAAGACTGTGGATCCAGATGTCTTGACCTGGATGCCACGGAGAGAGGGCATTTTCTTGGCAACTTGGGAGGCATGCACCAGCTTTGCATATGAGTGTGGTTTAAAATTGCAGTGTTTAGTTTGGGTTCTCTGTGGGTAAGATATTCTCCCTGCCCACACCTGCAGTAGGTGAAATACGTGAATTAAGAACTCTTGGAAACCAAGTTTGAGATTCTCCCCATGTGTCTGTGCTTCAGTGCTAATATATTTGAAAACCCAATTTCTTAAAAATGCTTTCATAAAATGGTGATTTTTTTTTTCTTATTATGGCAGGCAGAATAGTGGCCCAGTGAATACACCCGTAATGAAATCAGCCATTTAATCTTACAAGTCTAGTTCTTCTTATATATCACATTGCTTTCTGTTTTTGAATTTATAATTTGTGCAAGCCAAGAGAAATTTATCCTTAGGTTGAGTCATATGAAATTGTTGCTATTCAATTATTTAAAGAAACAAAAATGACAATTTCATATATTCATTGAATGATTTTTTTTTCTTCCTCTATCTACACCAAAGTTCATCTTGATTGTGTAGTCATCCATGGGGGTTGTGAACTGGGAAGAAGCTAAACAGTGTACCTAACCTCATGAAATCTTAGGGTTACCCAGGCAAGTAAAAACTCAAGAAAATCTGTGACTCACAGCCAGAGAAGCAACTTTCATAGATAACCCTGGAGCAGGGCTCAGATGTTGAGAAGTCAGGCTGCAGAGAGCAGCTGCCAGGCTTGGCAGAGAGCTGGAAGGGTGTGTGTGTGTATGTTCACACCCAAAACCAGCACAGGAATTTTTATTCAATAGTGTTATCTCAGTAATGACCAGTCATGGCATAGAAACTGAAAAGGTGAGGCTTTTGTGCATGTTTATTGTTGTTGTTTTTCCAGAGATGGAACTATGCACTTTTTGGCTGGATCTTGCTTCTCTCTTATTTGCTTACTTCATTTTGGAGGAAAGAAGCTGAAAACAAGAAACAAAACCATGATGATAGTTCTTGAAATGAACCACCCTTCCTCTTTAACTTTGCTGTCAGTTTGGTTTTCTAGGAAGCCTTCAGCATATAAGAAGAAATTAGAGAAAAAGTGACCACCGACTTTCCCATTCTAGTCTTAGATCAACACATAGATTATTGTGTTTACCCCCAAAGGATTTTGTAGTTTCCACATCAGACATTTTATTCTGACCTACTTAAATGTAAGTCAGTGGAGATTTTGCAACAGCCAAATTTAGCTAGGGATAGAGTAATTTAGTTGGATATTTATTCAGTGGATCAGTCAGTCCCTGACCTGTGGTACTAATTTTTGTTTGAAAGATGAGAAGAATAATCCTGACCTTACCAGGGGTCATGGGAAGTGAGCTCATTTGTCAAAAATGGTCCCACCTCTAGAAGCCGAGTGCCTGCACTGAAGAAGAAAAAGTAAGAGGCTGTGAAGCCCACAAAATAACTCCAGGTCAACTCTGCTGCCAATTTGGCATAGATCAGATTGCAACTGGTAAGTAATAGCGCATCCAGAGAGAGAGAGAGAGAGAGAGAGAGAGAGAGAGAGAGAGAGAGAGTAGCCCCAAGCCATCTTCAAACACCCATTGTTCTGTTGGAGAGATGGCCTTTTGGCAAAACGCAGTTTTCTAAGGCAGAGGGTCCCAGTCCTGGCTGCACATTAGGATTACCTGGTGAGTTCTAAAAAGTTTCAGTGCAGGAGCCTTATCCTCAAGATTTAGATTCCGTAGCATGAGTGCTTTGACTTGGATCCTCAGAAATCCTAGTCTGCGGCATGGCTTGTGAGCCTTTAATCTGGAATGTGCAGTGGCCCCTATTGCCACCCTTTAAAACAGCTTAGCAAATGAAAGTTTTGTTTAATTATTAGCCTAATAAAACACATTGAATGTTGATGAACAGTACAGACTAGGCAGCTATGGAAAGGTTTCGTGTTAGTGATCTTCATAGAACTCAAGCATGTACTCCGTACAGTACAACTGAAAAGGTCACGTTAGAAACTTTAGAGCATGGAAAGGAAAGAAGAGTGACTTGGGAATATGTCTAGGGAGAATTTCAAACCTGTCATCTGGGCTCCATTTGTGGAAAGTGAGGGGTTCTGTCTTAACTGCTGAGCAATGAAATGCAAAGACTTCAGAGAAGCTGTCTTTTCAGTTTCATCTTGGATCAAATCAGTAGGTGATCTTTGCAGGCAGGTGATCTTGCCTTTCATCCTTCCCTTGTCCTTGTGCCTGACTCCTCATTGCACTCCACACAGTGACCTCATTTACTGCCAGAACAGACACCCCGAGTGAGGGAAAGATTGTGATCACTTTGCTGTCACTTGGTTGTGGTGCCCATTGCAGGTACTTTAGGGAGATGCCAACTTTTATATAGCAGCAACAGAAAGAGGAGAAAAACTCCTGCCTTTTCTTTCAGTGGTCTTTTGGGAACTCTAAGGAGGCCTGAACTTTCTCTACTAAAGGAGGAAATTTGGAACTAGATCAGGTTGCATTTCTTCCTAGGAAGCAAGTATCATAAGAAGGGCATCTGGGATTCAATGGGCTCTGACCATCCAGGGCATTTACTGGGGTGGCCAGACAGATGAGCATTGATGCCGTGCAGCCCAGAATCATACTGCAATATCAAATGTTTCATTAAACTAACAGCAAGGAGTTTTGTAGACTGTGTTTTCTAGACCTGAAAATACCCTCTGTGGTCTAGTTGACAAAATAATCACTTTAGAAAACATGAAAAATATGCTCTTAGCTATCCATGAACATTTCTGTCTAGGGCAAACATTTAACAGGTCAGGTCTCTCATTGTGCACATCCTCCCCATGATCATAGTGCTCCCTTTTTTGGCTCACAGTGGAAGTTAATGCAGTCATGTCAGACCCTTAATATGAAGGATGTGATTTCCAAATGTAGACACAGCATTCACGCAGGTAGGGCAATCAGCTTCAGGGCAGCTGAGCAAACCAGTGGGGATGACATCATTCACTTGGAAACCTTCTTTGGGACCTTGTGAGTTCTAAGCAGTATCGTAGCTGATTTTACCATCTGCTGTAAAATTTCATCTATAAGGATGGCTGCTGGAAAGTCAGCTTGCTGATTCAATTAGTATATGTGACTTACAAATTTCACTTTGGAAATGGGGGGAGTCAACAAGTTTAATGCTTGCCTTTTGATGTTGATTCTATAGATAATTTAGTGTAGGGACTGATTTCAAATATATCAGACTGGTGTCGTTGAATTATGATCTATTATGTTGCTTTTTTTAAGTGAGAACTTGGCTTGTCAGTACTAGTTGTGTGTTTGAATATAGTAAATTCAAGGAATCTTGTGACCACAAATTACAGTTTAGAAACAACCCATCTGAATGAATGCTGCTTCCATCATTTTGATTCCTAAAGTTACCTTCCCACCTTCTGAAACCTAAAAGGAACAGTTTACAGAGAAGGACTCTAGAGACCAATGTTAGTGTCTACCTAGGGAAAGCAAGTAGACTTTTTGACAATCCTTTCAAAACAAGACCTAGAAATAAATCATTTTCCCATTTCAACTTTCATATTAGAGATTTTTTAAGTAAAAAACACATCTTTGTTTGCCCAGTGCTAGTGAAATTGTAGAAAGCAAAACCAAAGTTTTTGATGTTAGTTTTATTTTTTGTAAGCAGGATGTCTAGACCACATGGAACACAGGCAACCGGTTTTCTACTTTATGAACCTTGAAGATGAAAGGGCAGGTCTGCTTTTCCACTACCTTTTGAAAAGGTCCAAAAGCAGGAACACTTGGGGGAGGTCTCCTCATTCCAGCCCTCCCCCCCTTTGTAAAAGGGTTAATTGAATTGCCAAACAACACA
Source organism: Uropsilus gracilis (assembly GCA_004024945.1). Classification (NCBI taxonomy): domain Eukaryota; kingdom Metazoa; phylum Chordata; class Mammalia; order Eulipotyphla; family Talpidae; genus Uropsilus; species Uropsilus gracilis. Next base: position 10,036 of record PVHY01003334.1, on the reverse strand, counting down.
TTCTTGGCTAGTGGGGAATCATTTGGGCCTATATGTGTGCTGGAGGAACTCAGACAGAAAGGGACTTGTAGACATCAAAAATTCTATATCTGCTGTCTAAGGAACTTTACAAATGTTAACTTAAGATGCAGTGTTACTGGGTGACTGGCTAGCTGCGCAGACATAGAGGGATTGATGGTTGTGATTATTCCAGCCATAGGCTTTGGAAAAGCAGATGAACAATTTCCAGTTGTTTTGGGTGTTAAGTCTATGAACTTGGAATTATCACTGAAATCACTTATTCATAGTGTAACTTCATAGCAAGGTCACCACCTAGGTTTTTTTTATTTTTTATAAAAACAAAACAAAACACCTGGTACATCTTACTTAGGAAGTTTTACTATGCTCATTAAAACAATTAAATGGGAAGGCCACCAAGACTTATTTAATAGATAGAAAGCAATTTTTAAAGTAGAGCAAGAGGAATTTAAAGTGAGATGGTGTGACCTTCAAGGGAACTTTTTATAGAGAGCTTATATACTGTAACTGGAGAGAACTTTGTCTCCTACTTCCATTCAATAGTAGCAAACTGGTGGTTTTGTAAGTTAACATGATAGTATGTTATATAAATAATCATGTTCTATAAAATAATATTAAAGTAGGTTTAACTGTGAAAAAGTACAGACTTGGAGTATCAGCAACTTTTATGTGCAATAAGGAAAACTGCAGTTAGGCCCCCAAAGTGCTATCTTTCCTAGCATTTTATGTAATGTTTGCCTTTGTGTGTATGTTTAGATTGATATTGTAAAGCTAGCCACATGTTTTCCTGCCCTTTACTGATATTTAACACATTTTTTCTCAAAACCTTTTTTTTATAAAACTCGAAATAAAAAGATTAACTGGCTGAGCTAATCTTGTTTTGTATTTTAAGATTATTTTAGTATCAACTTTTTAAAAATTGTATTATTTTGATGGAGTTTAGATCAGCTTACAACACAGATTCACACCTCTTCAGACATGTTGATCCCAGTCTTAGTCTGTTTCCTTCCCTCACTAAGAGATTCTTTCCTGAGTGGAAGCCCTTCCCCTCTAACTTCATTTAAACCAGGAGTTGACAAATTACAACCAGCTCCTGGACTAAATCTTGCCAATCACCTGATTCTGTAAATAAAGTTTTATTGACATATACTTGTTCATTCATTTGTATATTGTCTAGGACTGCTTTCATGCAGGGCTGAGGAGCTGGCTACTGAAGTGAGCAGTTGGCTCCTATTAGCTCCTAAAGCCTGAACTGTTCACGTTTTGGCTCTTTACAGAAAGTCTTTGCTAACTTAAGATTTAGATACTTGAAAAATTTAGTTTCAAGTAGGGCCTAAGAAATCATGGCAACAGATTTTTGAGATTTTTCAAATGTGCCTTAGGATTACAAAAAAAAAATTTTAAACCTGGTCTCTGCTTGTGCCTTCTTGCCTACATCAATCTTTAACTGGCTTTGTGTTGGATAACTGCTAATATTCTTGAACACAAGGTATAGTTTCCTGCATAGTCTTCATATTCCTTTCTACATAGACTAGATTTTCTGTGAACCATGGAACTGAGTTTTAACATAAAACCTGCTTCCTAACTAAATAAAAAAAAAACCAATCCTGTCATTAGCATGGTTCCAGAGTCATTTAATAGTATAATTACAAAAACATCCGATAGAACAACTTAAAGAATCTGTTACCAGTTCACTAGTGTTCTCCTAGCCCAGGAAGAGAAATTATTAAAATTGGCTCAAGGGTGCGAGTAGGGGAGGTATTTGAAGAACTGGATGAGTCAGGCTTAAGACAATACCACCCAGACCTTTTATTTCATATCAAGTAATTTAATCAAGATCCATAGGCTGGCACTTGGCTCTTATTCACGTTGAAGTTTTGTCCGGACACCTGCTGATGGGAAATGATAGCAGATCATGTCTCTTCTTTGTTCTGAGGGCGCCTTGTTGAAATGGCTCCAGCAGAGGCAGGTTCAGGCTGGGAACTAAAGCTCTTCCTATTTTATGGACATAATTATCCACATTGCACTGTCACTTCCTTACTGGAAACTTCATTGCAATCCATGTGTTGCTCATTATTTAATAGCTCATGATATTCGTGCTCTGCAGAACTGCACAGTGGTTGGTACCAAGTCAAGTCCCAGTCTGACAGTGTGATAGATGCTTCCACAGCATGGCTTCTTCAGTGCTGGAGCAACATGCTACGTGCCCCGTTCATGGTGACTGACCTGGAAAGGAAGCAACAAACGACTCAGAACGCAGAAATCCATAGACAGAAAGCCCTTTGAACCCCAACAATGTAAGGCCTCTTAAATAGAAAACCTATAATCTTCTTTATCCATCTGCAGTATCCCATACTGCAAATCAATATCTATCATTTCTGCCTTGTGAAGATGGGCCTTGTGAAAATGTGACCCAACAGATGTTAGGTGAGGATAAGACAGGAAAACAATGGTGGTCCTCTGTCAGCATGACTATGCTTTCTGCAGCTGCTGTTCTGGGGCACCTATTGATAATAGAACTTTTTGAGACCTGCTGGCTAGAATTGGGGACAGAGCTGGAACTGAAGCTGTATTTTTAGGCACCGATCATGTTAAACATTGATTCATCACTTTGTATTGCTTCATATATGCAAAATAAGTCATGCCAATAACAGCTGGCTGTTTTGTAAAATTGAGACTACATATAAACAACAAGTCCAAAATCCTACATTCATGATACCTGAGTTTTTTTCTTATCACTAAAATACAGGACTGGTGTCATTGTTTGGGAGTCACAGAGAACAGGCTGAGTTTGGGTGTGTTTGTACTAGCTCTGCCACTAATTTCTCACTTTGTTGTCCCCCACCCTTTGACCCTGGATGGTTACCACATTTGACATGTTTTTCTAATGTGGCGAAACTATCCCTCAAATTAACAGCTCTATTGAAGCAGAGTTTGGGAAAGAAACTTTTAAGATGATTAAAAATATACAGGAAAGATATTAAAGATTAAGGAAAAGCTAGTTTCATAAGTGTCTTGAGGGTCATTTCTAGGAATCTTAGGTGCTCTGATAGTACACATTATTCACATAAAGAGCCACCATGTAAAATTTCAGTATAATCTAGCTTAATAAAAACCAATTTCCAGATGGCTTGACTGCTGCTTCCAAAGATGGAATAGAGGCATTTTCCTATTTGTCCCACAGAGTTTAACTAAAATACTCAAACATGATACATAAAACGAAGATAAGACTAGAGGGTGGGGGCCAAGAAGGCAGACAAGTGACCTTGGGAGTTGAGAGACAAGCATGGTTATATAAGGTTTTGGTTTTGTTGGTTCTTTGCTTCTATCTCCTGGAATGGATGCTAAAGAAACCAACAGGCCAGATAGGTCTATGGTCACGTGCCAGAAAGAACTGTTACTCTCTAGCTAAAGGTCAGGGAAGGAGCAACATAGTAAGATAGAAACCAAGCACCACATACAAAAAATCACCCCTCCTATCAGCAGAGGCCTAGTGGGATGCGAGAACTTCTGGAGTACACCCACTCAGCCAGTAACCAGCAGTGTGAGCAGAGGTCTGCTATAGCAAAAGACAAATAAAATTCAGAAACTCGTAACACCCTAAATGTGCAGGGAAATTTCAGTTCAAATGAAAAAGACAACAGTGATGGAAGACACAATGAGAATTCACCAACTGACAAATGCCAACACTGAGACAACATAGATACTGAAACTATCCAGAAAGGGTTTTAGACAGCCATCATAAAAGTGTTTCAATTAGCAACTCACTTGAAACAAATGAAAAAAAATAGTAATTTGGGGTAAATAAATATAAAAAGAGCCAAATGATAGTTTTAGAACTTGTGCATAAAGCACAATAACCAAAACTTTAAAAGTTCACTAGATGAGCTTAATAGAATAGCGGTAGATGGTAAAGAAGTAGTGAATTTGAAAATAGAACTATAGGAATTACCTAATCTGAACAAAAAACCACAAAAATAGAATGAAAAAAGATGCAAAGAGCCTCAGGAACCCATGGTAGTACAATAAATGATCTACTGTTTGTGTAATCAAAATTCCAGAAAGAGGAAATAGACTGAAAATCTTCCAAATTTGGCAAAAGACATAACCTACACATTCAAAAACCACTCTTACCCCCCCAAATCTCAGATATCCACACCCAGATACAGCATAAACAAACTTCAGAAAAATAAAGACGTCTATATTCCATGATCTTATCTTTCAAAATGAAGGTGAAATAAAGTCATTCTCAGGTGAAGGAGAACTAAGAGAATCTGCTGCCAATAGAAATGTTATAAAAGAACTGCTATAGGAAGTTCTTCCAAGAGAAATGGTCAAAGAAGGAAATTTGAAGCACCATGAATGAAGAACAACAAATGATAAAATACAAAATCCAACAGACTATTCTCTATTTTGCTGAGTTTTAAAAATTGTGTTTCATAATTGAGGCAAAAATTGTAACATATTATGATATGGATCTTAATAGATGTAGTGAAAATACAATTAGAGAACTTAATTCTCTAATTATATTAAATAACTTAAATGGAGATAAAATCTCTACCTAACACTTGAGATAGTAAAATGTTGACATAAGTCAAAGGAACCAGTAATATAAGCATACAAAGGTACACCCTCAAAAACACTGTCCTCAAAAACCCCAAAAACACCCTCAAAAAGCACACAGGAGGGAAGAAAAAGGAGAAAACAGAACAACAGGAACAAACCAGGTTTTTTAAATGGAAGATTTAAGGCCTATAGTGGCAGCAGAAGCCTCAGATGGTCCTAAATACACAAAAAAATGGCAGAACGGATTTTAAAACCTCATCCAATCATGTGCTGTTTGCAAGAAATACAAATGCAAAGTAAGGGGAACAAAGATATACCACGCATTCATTAAGCAAAAGAAAGGAAGAATGGTTCTATTAACATAGGATAAAATGGGCTTTGAAGCCATTAAAGAACAGAAAGGAGATATACACAAGTTCACAGATAGAGTTGGACATTTCAGTACTTTCAGCAATTGATATATTTACTAAACAGAAAAATCTACAATGATACAGAACTGAACAATACCATCAACCAAACAAGATTTGACTGACATTTATGAAACACTGTCCAAATGACAGTAGAGCATATTCTTTTTAAACATGTAAGGAACATTCACAGCACAAACCATATCCTAGTTCCTAAAACAAACTTCAACAAATTATAAAGAATTTTTACTCTAATTTTATTAGAGAAATCTAATAAGAGGTCTCTAACCATGATGGAATCAAGCTAGAAATAAAAAACAAAGGAATTCTCTGAACTCTTGTGAATTAAAGAACAGACTCTAAATAATCCACAGGAAATTAAAACAATTTATTGATTGAAAGTGGAAATGCAATGTATGAAAATAGGATAAAGCAGTGATTAGAAGGAAATTTATAGCATTTGATGCTAAAATTAGGAAAGAAGAAAGGCCTCTAATCAATAATCTAAACACCTGCCTCAAGAAATTAGAAAATCAAAGCAAACATAAATCAAGCAGAAGGAAATAATTAAACTGAGGGCAGAAATCAGTAAAATGAAAACAAAAATCAATAAAACAAAATACTGGTTCTTATAAAAGGTAAAAAATGTGATAAACCTCCATCAAGACTATCAATAAAAAAGATAAATTACTAATATCAGGAATGAAATAAGAGATCTCATTTATAGACTCCACAGACATTAAAAAGATAAAAATGCTAAGAACAATTCTACACACAAATTTGACAGCATAGATGAAATGGGACAATTCCTCAAGAAGCACAAACCTAATTCACCCAATCTGACATAATTTGAAATAGAATTACTAACAAATTAAATTGTTAAAAGACACCTCCTAAAGAAATCTCCAGGCTCAGACATGCTCGATGGAGAATTGTACATTCAAAATACAATAAATACAAATGCCACAAAGTGTTTTCCATAAAATTATGATGCCACTATACCCTGATTCCATAATCAGAAAAGTATGAAAAAAACAAAGCTATAGACCAACATCTCTCAGGAACTTAAGTGCAAAAATCCTCAGCAAAATACTAGCAAATCAAATTCAACAATATGTGAGAAAATTAATATTTTATTTATATTATTTTATTCCATAATACAAGGTTGGTTTAAGACTCAATAATTCAAGCCGGGCATGGTAGCGAGTGCCTGTAAGCTTCAGCCTATGAAGTGGCTGGGGCTAGGGATCATGGTTTGAGTTCCGCTTGGGGCAACACAGCGAGACTTAGTCCCCAAAAATAGCTGGGTGTGGTGGTGCATGCCTGTAATCCCAGCTACCTGGGAAGCTGAGGCTGGGAAATGCTTAAGTCTGTGGTACCCCGGGCAATGTGAGCCTGCGGTTCCATGGGCAAAATTAGCGAGACCTAGTCTCAAAAAAAAATCCATTTTATTTAGATAAATCAGAAATTAACATCTTGAAACTAGATTTAAAATTCATACCACTTGTAGTCAAATAGTGAAGTAATTGGCTATGATTCTAACAAAAGAAGTAAAGTCTTCACGTGCTGGAAACTACAAAACATCAACAAAAGAAATACAAGATAAATCAGTAGACATAACTATGTCTGTGGTTGGAAGACTCAACATGTTTGGGATGTTAATTTCCCCCAAGTTGATCAACAGATTTAATAAAATTCCTCTTTAATTCCATCAACGCTTTTTGTAGATGTAGACAAGCTTATTCTAAAATTTGCATGGAAAAGCAAAGAACCTGAAATAGCTAAACCCTTTTTGGAAAAGAATAAAGTAATAGTCACTCAATGTTCAGATGTATACCACTACATTAATCAATACAGTATAGTATTGGTGGAGGGATAAACTCATAGATCAATATAAAAGAAAATGGCCAGAAATAAGACAAGATCTTGACAGGGAGAAAATATTTGTAACCACATATCTGACAATGAACTTTTACTAGTATAAATCACTCAAAATTGAACAGTGAAAAATAAACAATCCAGTTAGGAAATGGGTAAAATACCTACTCCAGCATTTCACCAAAGAGGGAGGAGATATGAATGGCAAATAAGCACACAAAAAGATGTTCCACATTGCTAGACATTAAGAAAATGCAAAGGAAAACTAGACACCTATATAGACAGCTAAATACAGCATAGTAACAATACCAAATAATGGTTAGTATGCACAGAAACTTGCTCTCCCATACATTCCTGATGGTAATGTAAAGTGACACAGCCACTCTGGAAGCAAGTTTGGTATTTTCTGAACACTAAGCATAGTTACAGCATGATCCAGTAACTGCAGTCCTGGGCATCCCAAAGAAATGAAGATTTGTGTCCACACAAAAACCTATAAGCTAATATTTGTAACAGCTGTATTTGTAATGGTAAAAAAAAGCCGGTAACATGTAAATTTACCAGTGGGTAAATGGTCAAACAAACAGATATAGTCATGCCATGGAATACTATCCAGCAATGAAAATGGATGCACTAGTGATACATACAACAATCTGGATGAATCTCCAGAAAATTATGCTAAACCTTAAAAGGTTACATGTTGACTTTTTCCATTTATATAACAATCTTGAAATAACACAATTACAGAGATGAGAACCAACTAGTATTTGTTAAGGGAAATGGTGAGATAGATGAACTATGAGACTATAACAGGAGTAACATGTGAGTGCTTCCTTGTGCTGATGGGATAGTTTTGAATCTTGGTTGCAAAGGTGTTTACACAAATCTGTATGTGACAAAATTACACAGATCTATGCAAACATATACACACAAATTGAGTGCAGAAAAACAGCTGAAACCTGAATAAGGTCTGTAGATTGTACCAAGATCAACTTTCTGGTGTTGATATTGAGCTACATAAGACATTCCCTTTGGGGGAAACTGAGTGAAGAGTACATTGGACCTTTCTCCACTGTTTTTCAACCTCCTGTGAGTTTATAATTATCCTAAAATAAGTTTAAAAAATTTTCCCCAGTCACTGTTTCTTTGTGCTATATATTAGTGTTCCTCTCTCCATTTGAGTTGTTCTAAAGACCTGAAAACAACTTGGCAGTAACTCAAGATGGTTTTCTGTCAGTGATTAAGTAAATGCTAAATTTTTCCTGATCATATCCCATATTCCCACAAAGGTTAATAGAGAATCCTACCAACCCAACCTATGAATCCATACACCCCTTTAAATCTTTTTATTGAAAGTCTTCTTTTAAAGTTTTTTATCAAAGGTTGTAGGGCTGGGGCCTTGCTCCCTCTTTCTTGCCTCCTCTACCTGGGGGCTGTTTATTTTTTAAAAAGTAATAAAGTGAGTCAATAAAGAAATAATTTATCTACCTGAAAAGCTGCTTTTCATTTGAGTTCAAATATTTTATTATCCAATCAGTGTCAGTATAGGTGAGAGGAGAGCAGGGATAGCTATGGTATTTGAAGCACTGTTCTGAAGTTCTGTTAATCCTGTTTGGGCAGCCCGTAGTAAGGAGGTGACATCCTCACTAGGTTCTTTCTTTCTTCACACTAGAAACAGAATCTCATCCTCTCACTTCCTTCTCTAGTCTGGAATGTCACGGCAGCAGGCCAGTGATCCTCATTTGCCCTTCCTGTCTAATTTTTTTAAAAAGTAAGGTGATCAGAGAAGGCTTTGCTGAAGCTATGACATTTGAGCACAGCAGGTAAGAGAGCTATACTTGCAGATATTTGAGAAAAAGCAATTCCAAGTGCAAAGCTCATACTATTATTTCTCTCATTTAGTAAAGGAATAAGTAATGCAATTCACTTTTTACCAGGTCTCCCTTCCAGCTACCATTCTATTTTCTCAGTTCTGGCTTCCATGCTACATATAGTCTATGTGCCTGAATATATAATATATATATATTTATTTATTTGGTTTTGTCTATCCCCTTAGTAAATCACAAGTTCCATGAAGACAGAGATTTTTGTCTCTATTATTTACTTCTGTGTCACAAAACCTAGAATAGTGCTTGGATATATAATAAGCACTGGGTAAATGGAAAATTAATGAATACTAGGTTTTGAAAGAATGAAAGACTTAGAGACTTAGAAGTCCTACACTTATTGACATGTTTTATACATGTTCTGATTTGCACTTCCATAGAGCTATAGCACTCAAGTAGACCCTAAAAAAACCTGTGAGCTAATTCTCTACTATTTGGGTTTGGTTTGAAACATGTCCTTGAATTCTTGGTGTGATGGTCCCCAAAATTCTTAAGCTTCCAGGGTCTTAGGTATCAGACTAAGAATTTAATTCACCCCATGTTAAAAATAATAGAAGACATAAAGAAATGAAAAAATATCCCCTATGGATTAAAAGAATAAAAATTGTTAAATGATGATTTTACCCAAAGCAATATCAAGGTTCAATGGTATTCTTCAAGAAAGTAAAGAAGGCATGATTGAAATATGTATGGTTTTTAAAGAGATAGAACAAAAATTACTGAAATTCATATGGAATAACAAAAGACCCCGAATAGCCAAAAGCCTCCTGACCAGAAAAACAGAGAATGGAGGTATTACAATCCCAAACTTTAAACTATACTACAAAGCCACAATAATTAAAACAGCATGGTATTGGTACAAAAACAGACAGTCAGATCAATGGAACAGAATTGAGTGCCCTAAAATAAAACCACATATCTATAGTCAACTAATCTTCGATAAAGGTGTGAAAAACTTACCCTGGAACAAGGATAGCCTCTTTAATAAATGGTGCTGGGAAAATTGGACTAAGACATGCAAAAAAATGGACCAAGAAATCTCCCTTACCCACGTACAAAAATAAACTCAAAATGGATAAGAGACTTAGAGGTCAGACCTGAAACCATAGCATACATTGAGGAAAACTTGGGCAAAACCCTCCATGAACTACAGTTCAGAAATCCCTTTCTGGAAACATCTGCAGATGGCAAAAAAATGAAGGAAAACATAAACAGATGGGACTACATCAAACTAAAAAGCTTCTGTACAGCAAAAGAGACAACAGAAAAAACTAAAAGATG